>APFE031301416.1:0-30827 GCA_000404065.3 Pinus taeda
ACTACAGATGGAAGCAGAATTGGAAAAGGAATTGCAGGACAAGCAAGGGGAGTCAACCTCCCAACCCCCTCAAACTTCCACAACTCTTGGCCCTGCTCCTCCTACACAAGCACCAACAGTCCCTCCTGTTATTCCAGCACCTACCACAGCCACATCAGCTACAGAAGCAATAGCAGCAACAATAGCAGCACTAGAATCAAGTATGAGCATGGAGGACTTAATGAAAGTTGTCAAGGAACTTGAAGTTCAGGTGACAGAAATTAATGAAGCCAAAGAAAGACTGGCCAAGCTAGAGGCCAGCTATGACAAGTCCAAAATGACAGTGGCAGAGAAGCAAAGAGAGATAAAGGCCTTAGAAACCAAAGTGAAAGCCTTGGAAAAAGAATTGTTTCTGGGTAAAACTCTGGCTGAAATCAAGAAGATTATATGGGCCAAAATTGGCTAATCAATCCATGACCAATGGAGGTCAATACAGGCAATACATGAGCAAATTGAACTAATAGGCATAGCTCATGTTGAAATACAGAAGGCCGGAACAGCACTGGGAATTATGCCTGATCAGGCTAATAAAATGATACATTTCCTCAATACTCACACTAAGGAAGAATTGGCAGCACTGGATATAAATAGTAGAACAGACACTATCATGACAGCCAAAAAAGTGCTGACCTTAAGAAATTCCACACAGACTCTAGAAAGGAAATGTCAGGATATGAAGGCAGAAATAGACGATTTCAAGGAAAAGATAACAACATTGCAGGATAGAGGATTTCCTATCCTAGTGACTGGTACTGGACAACTGTTGTCATATGATCAATACATCACAAGGATCAACAATTATGTTGAAAATCATATTACAACATCCACTAGCTCCACAGAAGAAGCAAGGCCTTCCTCTGGGCAGTCTCTGTATGACAAATTAGAGAATTTATTTTTTATTGAGCATGATATTAATCATCTGTTTGAAGTGCCTCCAAATTTCTACAGATATACTGAAGCAGATGAAACACTCATAAAAATAAGGAGACATCAGCTACCTCCAGCTGATTGGTGGCAGGCAATGCTGGAAGTACTGCCCAGGTTATTCAAGTATATTATTCCTTTTTGTCAAAATTCAGATCTCAGTCACATTACAGGTCAGTAGAGAATCAAGCACGCAGGTATCACAGGAAGCATCAGTACAGTGACTCATCAAAGCACTCAGATAATAGGCTCAACAAACGCATAATTAAAGACACAGCTACAGCTAACTTTGTTGATCGAAAAAGTCAAAATTTGTCTGACAGAAAGACAGTTGCCATATCAATATTAATTGCTATAGTTATTTCTTTCATTTACTTTTGTAAGAGAGTTGGTGGCGTAATTTATTACACAATAACTCACTGTCTAGATATTTTGTATGCTATTTTTGTATATATATACCCTCATAGAATGTATTGAGGGTCGGTTGTAGTGAAACTCTCTCAGAAGAGCTGCATTGTATATCTCTGACCTTTTGTTAATACAAATCGCTGGTCGAGTTCCTGGTTCCTATACTGTCTGAAGGTGGAAATGAAGAACTGTGTTATGTTGCAGAATTCCTGTGTCATTTAATGGAACAATAAGTTATTCTAAACCATGTTTTTGTCTTTCTGTGTATGCAAAAATTCACATATGTTTCATGATCATAGTAAATAGGGAAAAAGAATAGCTTAGGATTTGTTTGAATACACCCTATGCTCAATCTCTGTTTCTAAATATGTTTTCTTCATGATTAGCCATGGATATGAACTCTTAGTTGCTCATGTTTAAACTAATCTTCTCACTGTGAATATTGTTTGAGAATTATTAACTGCTCTTAAAACAACACTTTCATTTCCTCCCATGTTAGCATAGTGGAATATTCTTAATTGCCTTTCACTCACTAAATTCCATAACTTCATTACCTGATCTTAAAAATTGCTCCACAAATGCCTATCTGGCTTTGCAGCAATACCCTTTCTTCAGAAACATGCTTCAGCAGTACACAGTCATGAACTCCATTGCCCAATGGCCCAAGCTATTCTGTAACTTATACCACAGCTCTATTTGAATTCACCAACCAACCAAATCTAGAACAAAATCAGTACACCATAGCTAGCCTAAAATCACCCACCAACAAAGCTAAATTATAAAGAGAGAGCCCTCTCTGGTTGCAGGTAGGCTAGGACCTGTAACTAAAAGACTAGTTAGTGTTTACCTCGGCTGTATTCCCATTAGGAAGTAGGGAACAACCTGAGTGAGAACATAGTGCCTCCTCCTTGACCACATCCTTGACCTTAGAATCCTGTGTGGAATGCAGGTGAACCATTATCTTCATGCACACGCCCTTCATCTTGCATCCTATATGTCGGGGTTCAATCTAGAATCACGCCACAGTTGCGACAATTGTTCTAATCATGTGCTACTGATGGAAAAAACTTACAGAATAATTGTTACGCCATTTGCACATATTTCTGTAGCAAATAGTAGTTGTCGATCGGGTGTTGGCCTGCAACTTGCCAAATACTACACCATACACTTGCTCCTATACTTGGTCCATCACTAGGCTCTAGTTTCAAAGGATTGGGACCTCCACCAACCAAATAATTAGGATATACAATACACTGGTCCTTATAGTGACCTTCCTTTTTACACTTTAGATACCATACCTTTGAGTGCATCTCAGACCGAACTTCCTTTCCTTTCTTCAAGTCTTTCAGCTCCATATGCAAACCTGATAACTGGGGATATATCTATTAAATCCCTATGTGAGTATCCTGTACCGATAAATATTCTAACTTCATTGCGATTTCCAATGCTTCGATTTGTGTACCAATCTTTTGTTGTGATAGTGGTAACCTAAGGTGTGGTAATAGTGCAACTATATATCACTCTTTGTGTAGCTCGTAAGAGATCTAGAAGTTGGCTTGTCCCATCAAACATTTTAACCTTTGATCTACATACTAGGAAATCTCATTGATGGCTTTCTTAATTACTTTTATTTCTATAATACACTATGATTGTGACTTGGGCTTGGGCTTCTTAAACTTCGTGTTTAGTGTGTTCTTCATCACAGCTAATAAAGCAGTTGAATTCATCATATTATACATGATATACCACAACAACACTATGTCGTGCAATGTTATGACAAGTTGTGATTTCTTCATATTGTCATCATTGATATGCTACGCTTTCCACACATCTTCTACGACAAACCAAAATTGATTAGGATCCTCTGATCCCTTACCTTTAGAGATAGGCATCTTCACTGCGTTAACCATGTCAAATAGTGGAGGTGGAGGTGGAGGTGTAGGTGTATGAGGTGGAGGTGAAGGTGGAGGTGGAGTGGATGGGTGAGGAATCCTAGAAGTTCCTTGAGTTTATGACTACACCACACCTCTAGGTGTAATAGGGTTTCTCCTTTCTTCTTCGCTTTCTGATTCACCCAATAATGGACTATAATCACCCTCAATAAATTTTTCACGATCTGCTCTCAATCATTTTTTTCTTCACTTAGATCCAGTCTAGATTCTTTTAAACATCAATCTATAGTCATAACACCCTTTTTCATATTTCATCTTCTTAATCCAAAGCTTCAAGGAATTCAGATACTTACCTCGTGGGCCTTTGAAAAATCTGCACTCAACGTCACTATGGGATATCGTTGCATCAATTATGAATTCAGTAATCAAGCCACTGAGGGTACTATTGATCTAGTAATCAATAGATCTTGCGACTTTATTTTCAAAATCCTTAAGGTGATTAATCATCTCTGGGGTCCACACAATAGGATTGTCGTGTTTCCAACAGGGTTCATTTGCCACTAACTTTGAAAGCCACTTGTGCAGCTCGTTAGTGAATGATGTGAAAGATATATCATGTTGTTCCATATAGATTTACCTCTATAACAACCTTTATCTCAAGTGGCACAAATTTCTTGTTTCCTATGCTATAAATTCGTGCAACTTCTGATCTACCCAATTTTGGATCTCTTTTCTAGTCGGTTGCCACATCACACATCCCTCAAATAGATCTTGATCCCAGTAATGGAACCATTTATTGGAAACAAGACAATCCTATTGTTGGAATCCATTCCACTATGCATGGATATTACTCTTAATCGCAGTTGTAGCATGGAGAACCTCAGAGGAGTTACAGTTCCCCAATGTGGAGCTTGATGTGTGTGAGGCTTTGAAGTATGCATCATTGTTGGCATCTAAGGAACCGAATTGGGTTATAGAAAAAGACTGTTGCTCCAGGTTGATGTTGGTGGCCACCCACCTATCCCACTTGGACCCCTACAACTATCTCTTTAAACAAGAACACAACAAATTATAGATATAACAATAAATACAGAGATGCAACAAAAATAATTCTTCATTTCATTAATGTAAAATACTGAAATATGCTTACAAACAGAAATGGAAATGAACCAGCTAAGGCGATGGTAGCTTATCTTTGAGAAGAGATGTGGAAGCTACATGCCTCTAAATTGTGTTAAAATGGGGCTTGAAGGCCTATTTATTGTTGAGAAACAATTGAAAACCCTAAACATCCAAAAACATAAACCTAGGAGATGAAACGGCAAACTGTGGACCTCGTTTAGGTAAATTGGTACATCAACTTCCCAGGGTCGTAACTTTGGCATGCGATTTTCATTTGACACGTACAATAACTCATTATAAAGATCTATTTTAGGACTATTACTTTGAGGAGAGAAACATCCATCCATGGACCCATGTTGCTCCTAGTTTTCCCAAAAAATGTCATTTAGGGCCTCAAAATGGTTTTGGAAGTTCAGGACCCGAAAAACTGCTAAAAATAGTAAACTATGCTACAATAAAAGGAAACTGAAAAAATGAAAGGAACAGTTGTGGGGTCCAAGTGGGATAGGTGGGTGGCCACCAAAATCCACCTAGATCATTCCTCCCCCCTTAGGAATCAATGGTCCCCATTGCACTGAGTTCCTCCCTGAGATGAGGAAACTTCTGTTGAGATGGGTTCCTGGTGAGTTGTTCTGCAACGTGTGATGTGTCTAGTAATGGTGGGAAGCATGGCTGAGGGTGATCCATAATGAACACTCGGTGCAAGTGAAGGAATGGGGAAATGTTGTGCTCCAAAGCATTGTTTCCCACAACCTTTGTACTAGTGTAAGAACCATATTAGAGTGGCTTGAACTTCTAATGGGCTCTTGTAAGGCATTCTTTCTATAGATGTAACTAGACTTTATCGTCCACATGAAACTTGTGTGGCACCTGATGTTTATCATGTTGCTACTTATACTTGGAATTTTCCAGAATGGAGTGGTGATAGATCAGCCTGTTGGGTAGAGGTGCTCTGGAAGTCAGATTAACCAAATGCTCGACCTAACAATGCAACGGTACCCCTGTGATGAGGAGTAGATGACCATATCCCTCTAGTACTATTGCTGTTTGGAGGAACCCTTCGCGGGGGTCATGGATGTGGTGATGATCTTCCCCTTAATTTGGGAGCGAACCAGACAAAAAATGAAATTCCTAGTCTAGGAGATGAGCTTGTTGCATTTCTTAGCAGTGATTAAAGAGGTGGTGGTAGGTGGGGTTACCTCCGGTATTGTGTATAATGAATTACCCAAAGAAATAACAACAACACGAGGCCTTGACTCATACACAGCATGTCACCTCAATAAGTACAGTTGGCCTAATAATACATCACAAACATCAAGGGGAGCAACATCACCCAATACTTGATCACGAAGGTCTTGATGTTGTGTGGAAGGTGACACTACTAGCTCACGTGAAGATATCGTCCTTGGTGAAGCCACCCAATGGTGTACAATTGTGGATGTGTTGTCGTCGGTAAGCACAACTGCTTCACAACCTATGCTGAAATGATGTTCTCTTGGCTCCCGCTATTGACAATGAACTGTAACAAGGAGCCCTTTACCCACATCTGGGAGTGGAAGAGCCGCTCCTCCTACTCTAGATCTTCGGGTTCCTCCTTCTGGATCTTCGTGGTGGCAACACTGGAATTAGGCTCTGCATTGATAATCTGCTTCCCTTTGTCATTCCCCTTATTGGGTTCTGACTCAGAGTGTGAACATGCATCTGATTCTAAATACTATAGCTCGGCCACTAGTGACTACTTGCCCTGACACTTAGTTGTGTTGTGAGTAGAGCTCTTCTAGAACTCACACCACTTTCCCGTGTCCTTCTTCAGCTTCGCGATGTTGTTATTTTCTTACGGCTTTGGCGGGTTGTCCTGGGCCACCCCACCTTGGCTTTGCCCTTTTTTCAGTGGTTTGGGGGCACCTTTCCTTTGCTTCAGATTTGCAAATCCAAAGTCTCGCTTTTTCTATTTAAACTTTTTCTCAATCTTAATAGTGTATCGATATGTCGTGCCAAACGAGGAGATGTCGAGGAACTCCATCTCATCCAGGATGTATCTATCTAGGTATCCATGGTATTTGAGTACCAAATGTGGCTCTGAATCCTTGATACCAAACTTTTTGCAAAGGGTATGAAAAATATTGGTAAACTCGGGCACATCTTGGTCCCTTCCCTGCCACAGCGTGGTCCACTTTATGTATTTATACTTGTAGATTTTGATAGGCTAGTAGTGCTCCTTGATGGCATTCTATAATGAATTCCAATTGGGTGCATTTGAAAAATGTGAGGCTGTACTTTCATCCTTCTACTCTTAGTAGGTTTCCCACTAGTCCTTAACGTGGGGGGCGGCTTTGAGAAGAGCGAAAGTAATATTTTCTCGGCGTGAAAAATCATGAACATAAAATACCCTTCTAGCATATTTAACCATTTATCTACAATGTTTGCATCTATCTGACCCTCCAATATGGGAATGTCAAAGTTAACTTGCACCTTAAAGGGTGTAGTGCTTCCAGAGTAGTTGTTGGAAGTAGATGTGTCACCCCTGGGTAGCCCCTGAAGAATCTGGGCAAATTTTTCCATCATCGTATTCCTTTGTCACTTGAGGGCCTCTTCGAGCAAGATTTTGATAGGATCTCCTATCCCCTTGTCTTTCTCTTCATTCGCCATGGGAGGCTATTGGGATTTGCGAGGCTGGTCTTGCAAAGGTTCGACCAGTTCAAGGCCTAACTCCTTATATCCCAACCTTGTTGGGGACATGGAAAGAAAAATATAGAAAGAGAAGACCCCTCTGATACCAGTTGTCTAGATCTAAATAGGAATGCAACAAATTGTAGATATAACCATAAATATAGAGATGCAATAGAAATAATGCTTCATTTCATTAATATAAAATACTGAAATATGCTTACAAATAGAAATGGAAATCAACTAGCTAGGGCGATGGTAGCTAATCTATAAGAAGATATGTGGTGGCTACATGCCTCTGAACTATGTTACAATGAGGCTCAAAGGCCTATTTATTGTTGAGAAACAATGGAAAACCCTAAACATCCAGAACCCTAACCCTAGGAGATGAAACGCCAATTTTTGGTCCTCATTTAGGTAAATTGGTCCATCAACTTCCCGGGGTCGTAACTTTGGCATACGATCTCTGTTTGATGCACACAATAGCTCGTTATAAAGATCTATCTAAGGACTATAACTTTCAAAAGGGAAACATCGATCCATGGACCCATGTTGCTCGCAATTTTCCCAAAAAACGTCATTTAGGGCCTCAAAATGGCTCTGGAAGTTCAAAAACCCGAAAAACTATTAAAAATAGTAAACTGTGCTACAATTAAGGAAACTGAAAAAACTGAAAGAGATAGTTGTGGGTGTCTAAGTGGGATAGGTGGGTGGCCACCACATCTACCTGGATCATCTATGTAGGAAAATAAGCACCTAGTTGAGCAGGAGATTGATGAGGAGGATTAGGCTAGTGAAGGCATTGTTGTGGATGCAGAGGATATTGATTCCCTGTTTATAATAAGGAAGCGGTAGAAGAAGAGTGTTGGTGGTGCACGAAAGAAGCATAAGTCAGATAAATCCACCAACACAGAACCATTGGTCCTCACTGAGGGATACTTTGATGAAACCGGTGACATCGTCGGAGTTGTGACAGAGGAGAATTGGGAAATATTGAAGATAAATACATGGAAATATTAACAAAGGTTTAGTAGGGCCTTAAATAATTGTAGGTTTAGATGAGCATGATCCAAGCAAGCGTGATTCATGCGAGCGTGAGTCAAGAGAGCGCAGTACCTTCGACAACAGATCTTACCACATACCTATGAGTAGTACATTTGCGAGAAGGATCGCTACATGTCAAGAATGCAAAAGAAAGGGAGATTGCACCGAAATTAAAGAATATGAACTTGAATCTTATGGCTCTCCCCCTTCAAACGTTGTACAAGCTACAACAGGGCATCACAGACGAGCTCAAGGTACGAGAACAACAAGATCTATTGGTCATCACTGAAGTAAAAATCAACAACCAACATATGTTCAAAGAAAAGAATAAAGCACTACAGGATCACGAGGAGGTAGTTGCACACAACCAACAATTAGAAGAGACCATAACCAAATTATGTAGTGAGCTTCCAGAGCTCTAGATCCTAGGTGAGGTAGCTTCAAAAGGAAACCTTCAGAAACTGGTAACAACAGTCAAAGAACTAAAGGCAGTAGTGTGCAAGGTTAGATTTGAACTGCACATGCATATTACAAAACATCATATTAAGCTGCAGCATACAATGCCACCAGGCATTTGAGAGCAGCGTGAAGCCTCCATAAAATCTATTATGGCACATATAGCGACTACAATGAAGGAATGTAGTCAACTTTTTGAAGATACAATGGAAGTGTGGGCATCATTGCAAAAGGAACCACATGTGCATAGGATGGAAGTGCAAATCAGAGACAAGTAACTACAGTTCACGAATAGCTTAAAGCAATGACGCAAAACTTAGCACCTGTGCAATGGTTCACTCATCTTTAGGAAGGAACACTTCCACAGGGACAAATTCATGAGTTGTAGAGGAAGGCATAGATCATCTCCATGCAGACATAGCCTTAGACAGATGAGGTCTACCATCTCTCATAGGAAGTAGAGGGAAAATTGAACAACATGAAAAAAACACAAAGAACAATCAGGCTCGCAACAGAAGGGTCAACAATAGAGAAGCTTGTGGACGCAGTTTGATAGGCCGTAGAGCAATGCACAACAACACTTCATCCATTGAAGTTTGCATACAGAGGCATGAAAGAAAATATTGAGGGCGTACCAGCTGATTTACTCGAGGACGAGTCACAACTTTGTGTTGGGGGCATGTTGGGTAGGGCTTCCCTAGGTCTAAGATTTTGTTCAAGTCATGTAAAGACTCTGCATTTTGAGGAGTATAGCACGACTTTTGTAGGGTTATAAGAGTCAAAGGAGATTTATGGAGGGTCAAAGCCCCTTTTGTTGTAAAGGGATGGGATTATCTAGAGTATTTTGAGCCTTGCCCATGTTTTGTAGACCACGGTATTGTAAGGGTAAAAGAATATATAAAGGGATGTCCTAGAAAGTCTAGGGAAATCAATGGATGATATGATATGTTTTTGAGTCTATAGTTGTGTTATTTTTCTATATTTGGGTGAAGGGGAAGGCTCCTATAGATGTGTGCATGGAGACCTTTGTGTCTGCAGTTATGTGCGCAGGCCCCTGCAACTATGTGCTAAGGGTTGGAAAGATTGTATTTGTGAAGACTTGAACTAATAGAGAATAATTCAAGACAAATCTTTGTATTTTCTTATGTTCACGTAATTTCTATGTTTTAGCCTGTGCATCATTCGTTTTGTACATTTCTTCTACAATTGCGTCACAGAGGTTCAAATATTTTTTTATATGATGAATAATACATGTTAGACTAGTTACGCACAACTTACAACTCTGTTAAGTAGGAAAACGCTTTACAACTATAACAATAAGGTTAACGGTTCAAAAAGGTCAAATTAACCCCTAAACTGATAGAAACCTTACAACCACACTCCATAACCCCTATGGATGCAGAAACCTAGATCTAACATCCCGAAATATTGCCTCGGGTGAGATTGCGATCCGTGCTACGCATATTGTTGCTGAAGGGGCTGGTAGTATAGGGTTTTGTTGGTTAGCATAGCAAAATCTGAACCTGGGTCTAAGCCCCTCAAGCCAAGACAAATTATTTGTTCTTTCCTAATAGTTTTAGAACATATTCAAGGTAGATTCTTCCAGGGCTATTAATTAGTGGTCAAAGTCAAAATCAAGATAATCCTTGGAATCTATGAATTGGCATTGATAACTTCATAGATTGGGCATGATGTACCTCTATTCACTGGTTAACCTATGGATTTTAGATGTTGCAACAATTTTAAGCTAAATAAATGAAAATTCCTTATAAAATAGCCTCTTATTGATGAATTATAATGGTGTTGGAACCCATTTGGAATTAGGCTTGAAACCTATTGCAAACAGTCAATTATGCCCTTTGTTGATCAAGAAAATTGTTCCCAACAAATTTTTCTTTTTGTCAATTATATATGAGTTAAAGGTTAAGCATTGGTTACATGAATTAAAACCGTGCATCATGGGTAGGATCCTTTAACGCATTTGGACTAACAAAGGATCCTTGAACTCAAGTTGACAAAGTCCTCATTTTGTAAATGAATTGCATTGACCAATGATTAATGAATGGTATTGGAAACAATCATTGAGTTTGAGAGATGTCATTGTTTTATTTTATATGTCTTTTCACAATTATCCATGTTGATGAGATAAATAGGCCACATGCCTTCTGATTATGGATTATGTGTTATCAAATTAGTTGAATTTGTTGCCTTGAAGGAGATGTAGCACCCTGAGGAGAAAATTGAAGGGGTAGAAAGCCATTTCAGCTTGCTTGTAAAAGCTTGAAAGTGGGCATCCAAAGAGGTGTTTCTACCACCCAAAATTACACCAACACATGGGGGATCAAGAAAACAAATTGAGAAGCACAAACATAGGTTTTATATAAATATGAGAGAAGAAGACTCAATGTTTGTCATCATTTATATCAAAAATAAGTCCATGGTGTTTTAGCATCAAGAAGAATTAGAGATGGAGCAACAAAAGCATTAGAGGATTGTCCATAGATTAAAGAGGTGAAGAGTTGGCCATAAGTTTCCCATGGTTTTGAAGACAATTCTAGAAGTGATGCAAGTGATCCAAAGAACTGCAGAAGGAGAGCAAGGACACTTTGGAATGGGTGTATCTCATGCATGTCAATATTAGAGTACATCATACACAAGTCATCCCTTATATATCTTTGTATAACTCATGTTTCCCTAAACATCTGGAAAACACTTCTTTTATTAGAGGGATTTACCATGGCTCTTCATCCAACCTTGGAGACCCCTTTTTAGGAAAAGTGCTCACTAAATGAGGCCAAGTTTATGCCCATACCAATATTGGAAGTGCATCATTCCACAATTGCAAGGATCAATCCTTTTATCATATTTTTTCAAGGTGACATTGTATTGAAGAGTACATTAACATATTTTCTTATGTGTTTTTAGTCATGGAAACTATGTACCTTGCACTAATATTCATACATCTAGCCTACAAGTATTAATCCAATAATATAGTATTTAACTCAAGAGACATGTTCTGTGGTACGAGAAGAAGAGCGGGAAATGGAGGTTTGGGCTAGGTTAGCAGCTGATCATGGCTATAAACATCGTGGATGCAGCAAAAGGGCACAAATGTTTGTATCAACACTGCACACGTCCCCATCATCACATGTGCAGACCTCATACCTTTTACCATGGGATTTTTTGGGGTTTTTACTCCGTTTTCTTTTACCTGATCGACTGTTCCTGCTCTTCGGCATCGTTGTTTGACCTTTGGCGTCTCTTGCGGATTTCTGTCGCTATGCTGCTCCTCCTTCTAGCAGTTACCAAGGTAGTTGGTGTTTTATTTTTACCCGAAGAGCATTGGACCTAGATATGGTGGATTATTTGGAGGAAGAAATAGTGGAGGACACTATCTGGATGACCTCAAGACCTACTAAGTTAGGGACCATCTCATTTGGCGAGGACTTGCACAAGACCATCTCTAGACTCCATATGATCTCTCGACCACTGGACCACCAGCTCATCTTGCCAAATGACCCTCCTGCTTGGCCATTGCTCTCAACTCTCTCGCTATCCCCGACATCCTCAAGGTTTGTTTCGGGTTTCCTTAACCCTAACCCTCCTTCCTCGACCCCTAGATAGTTTACTCACCTCGATTTTTCCATAAACCCTCCCTCCACCTATGCCCCTCCATCATCCTCGACTCCTCTGACCCTGTCATGCTCTTCCCCTCCCCCCTTTGGCAGTTTCACTGGAATCCCCCCCTCATGGAAAGTCTCCCCACTGCTTCATCCCCCCTGGTGAATCTCCCCACCCAAGAACACTCTTCAGAAGGTCATGGGCATCCTGTAGTTGATGGGAGGACTACAAAAAAGACTTGGTGCTCTAGAGAAAAGGAGGTGGACACATTCCTCAGATTGGAGGAAGACATTTGGCTAGGAGAGACCATGGATTTCGCTAATAGGGTACTGGTCGGTAGAATAAGGGGACGCGACTACACATTGAACCATTTGAAACCTTGGGTTTCGAAGGTCTAGGGGAACCACCTGGCAGATCTGCCTACTATTCAAATTTTCATAAAGGGTTGGTTTTCTCTTAGATTCTCCAGGCCTAACCTCACGAATTGGGTACTTTCGTCGTATTGGCATTTTGAACATGCCCCAGTCGTGCTGAAGCAATGGTCCCCTCTTTTTGACCTAGACACGAAGCAACTCAGAGTTAGGCCAATCTAGGTAAGACTACCCGGCCTACCCCTACATTTTTGGTCGGAGGACATATTCAAATGAATTGGGAAATCCATTGGCTCTTATATGGAATCAGACAAGTCATATCTATCCACGAGAAAGATAGCTTTTGCAAGGATATTAGTTCATATGGACACTCACGTAGGTCTACAAGAATATATAACAATTCAATGGAGGTCCTTCACATAGAAGTAGCCTCTGGATTACAAGGGCATCCCATATAGATGTTGACGCTACCATAAAGTGGGGCACATGTACAAAGATTTCCCTTTGGTCAACAAGCGAGTGCAATTTCTGGTGGAAAACATGCAAGAAAAGCATCCTCCATGGGAGGAACCTCCATTTGCTATCGAAAAGGAAGCTTCGTGGCCTTCAGAACTGACTGATGCAGACAAGATTCTTGAGAAAGACCAAAGGAAGAAGTGTGGGAAGGCTCCTCTCTAGCCTCTCTCTCTACCTCTAACCAGAGCACGTGCGGCCATAGGGGATGCTTACACCACGTGTATGTCTTCTCTCCCTGTCCCCTCTGATATTTCTACCTTTGTTACTTCTGTTATGCCTTCTCATTCCAAGCAGTTTTATTCAATTGATCCCCTAGATCCTCCCTTGTGCGCACCCCCTCTTCCCCCACCTCGGCCTTCCTATCTAACCCCTATGGTCTAGTAATGCACTATTCTCGCCCCCCCCCACCTCCCCCCTGTATGCTACTTCTCTCAACGTTCTCTCTCGAAGGCATCCCTTTCCCCTTTCCTGGACTTTAAGAATCCCAAACCTCATTGCCCCTCCACTCCCAGATGTGTTCTCAAGGTTTAGACTCTATAGGCTTTGAGGTCATTGCCTCGCCCCCTCCCAAGTCGAGAGGGTGAACCTCCCACCTCTCCAAAGCCATGCATCAGACTAGGGAGGAGGTTACCTCTGACAAGCAGAAGACTTTAAACTGGGCCCTTAGAGTAGAGCAAGCCCCTCCCCCCCCCACCAATGAAGCTCCTCTCTTTTAATTTTCGTGGGATGGCTAGCCCGGACAAGAAACTAGCCCTCAAGTGCTTATTTGCCTCTAAGCAAGTCGACATCATTTTCCTTCAAGAAACCCTTGGCTTTGCTTCTGTTGTATCCTCCCTTATTGCTTTTTGGCTCCCAGGATGGTCTTTTCACTCTCTCGATGCCTCGGGTAGATCAGGGGGTTTAACCCTTGGTATTTGTAATAGATCTATTAAAACTTTGAGTTTATGGGGAGGCCAAGGATTTTGGGTGTAGACATATACTCCCCAACCCTAGAATCTGAATTCTGGATTCTCAATGTGTATGGACCCTATCACGACAGGATGGCTTTTTGGAGACCTCTTCTCAACGCGTCTCTACTACTCCAAGATAATGTTATCATAGGGGGAGATCTCAATTTCTGTCTGGGATACTCAGAGTCCTGGGGCAATCATGCCCAGGTGGATGCTATGATGGTTCATTTTGAGAACCTCTTGGAGTCCCATAATTTCATTAATGTCCCTTCAGCAAAAAAGTATCCTACCTGGAGGAATAACAGGGTTGGGGAAGCAAGTTTGGCTATAAGACTTGATTGCTTTCTCTCTAAAGAAGGCCTGATCAATGGAGGACACTGTATTAGATAATGGGTAAGCTTGGGTGGGTTGTCGGACCACCGCCCTATATACCTAGAGATTCAGGATGTCATTAGAAAGCCAAAGGTCCCTTATAAGTTCAATTCTACCTGGCTATAAGATCTGGATTATATCTAGTTTGTGATGGATTTCTGGAAGGCACAACCTCCTGGTGCATCGAGGGACATAACTCAGAATTTCCTCCTCAATATGAAGGAACTGAAGAGCCTATCTAGGTCTTGGGCTTGGAAGAAAAAGGAGGCGGACGACTTAACCCTCCAAGGCGGAGAGGGCCATACTTTTGTTTGAGGAGAACACAGGAGGTGTCTTGAAGACCCAAGTACAAAAAGACTCCCATACTGCTTCGCTTCAAAAGAGAACCCAAGTTCTAAAAAATAGAGAAGTGAATTGGAGACTCTGTGACAGGGCTATCTAGCTGAAGGAGGGGGACGATAATACTAAATTCTTCCATAAACATGCGAGTGGTAGAAAGGCCATAAACACTATCTAGGAACTTAAGGATTCAGAGGGTAGGACGGTTAAATCCTTCAGAGAGTTGGCTACCTTAGCTTGCTCACACTTTCATAATATTTATAAGGCACCTCCCCATGCCTCCCTGGCCGAAGTGATGAAAATCGTGTAGCTTTTCCCGAGGTTTGTTGAGTAGGAGATGGAATAGGAGCTAGAGCGAGAAGTATCTATGAGAGAGCTGGAAGATACTTTAAAAATATTAAAGAAATAAAAGAGCCTGGGGCTTGATGGCTGGACCATAGAATTCTATGTGACCTTTTTTGAGGTAATGGGAGTGGACCTCCTGCAAATCATCGAGGAACGCAAAAATAGAGGGAGGATCTCGAGCAGCCTAAAAGCCACCTTCATCACCCTCATACCAAAATCTGAGAAGCCCTCCTCTTTTGATGGCTTTAGACCCATATCCCTCTACAACTGCATTTACAAAATTACAACCAAAATCATAGCAAATTTCTTAAAGCCTATCCTCTCCCTCCACATCTCCCAAGAGAAATTTGCTTTCTTGCACAATAGACAAATCCATGAGGCCATAGGGACGGCTCTGGAACTTCTCCATTCTGTCTAGTACTGGAAAACGAAAGGCATGATCCTGAAGATTTACCTCTCTAAAGCTTTTGATAGAGTCAATTGACTCTACCTCCGCATGCTCCTCACTCATATTGGCTTCCCCTTTTCTTTTATCAAATGGATCATGAGCTGCATAACCAATGTTCCCTTTTGTGTGTTCATAAACAGCTCGGCTTCCCCTCTTTTTCATGTAGAAAGGGGACTCAGACAAGGATGTCCCCTGTCTCCGCTTTTGTTCCTCATGTTCACGGAGGGCCTTAGCATATTTATCCATGAAGAACATAGGAATGGGTGCCTAAAGGATATCAAAGCTACTGATTCGCTTTCTTTGACTCATTTTCTTTTTGTGGACGACATCCTCATCTTTCTCGATGGTAGTCTGAGTGACCTCATAGCTCTCCACCAAGTCATGGGAGTCTTTCAAAAGGCCATTGGAATGGTTTTAAATGAATCTAAATCAACCTTGTCCATGTTCAGTTGTGCACAAAACGAGTTGTTGTTCATGCTCAGGAGATTCCCTTTTCTCACCTTTCTGTTTGAAGAAGGCCTGAGATATCTGCGATACCATCTGAAGCCTTTTGGATAAAAAATTACAGACTGGATCTGGCTTATCAAAAAGGTGGAAAAACACATGAACATATGGTACCATATATACTTATCCAGAACTAGCAGACAAATTCTGATCAAAGCAATTTTAGAAGCAACCCCTGTCTACTGGATGGCCCTAGCATGGATTCCTAGAGGCATCCTGGACAGGCTTGAGGAGATATGTTGCAGATGTTTGTGGAAGGGGAACCAGATAGGTAGAATCTTTGCTTGGACAAGATGTGAGACTCTGGCACTACCTAAACGATGGGGGGGTTGGGGGATCAAGTGACTGGACTTTTTCTCAAAAGCACTAGCGGTAAAACTGAGTTGGAAGCTCCTCAACAACGAAAACCTTTGGAGGAAGGTTGTAACTTAAAATATATAACCCAATTAAAACCTCTAGACTAGATTCGATAAGATCATCGAACATATAGGAACATCTCCAACATCTGGAAAGCAATAATCAATGAAAAGGACCTAATAAGGAATGGTTTGACTTGGAGAATTCGTTGGGGCTCAAATCTGCATCTGGGAGTGAACCCATGGGTGGGGTGTGGCAATTCTCACAAACTCCCCAAGGACCCAAGACTCCATCTGGTAGAACAGGGAATTTCTCATCTCAGTCAAATTGTAGACAACAAGCAATCCTCATTAGCACAACAAGCCTAGAAATCGGGAGCAGTCCTAAATATTCCCATTTAGTGGCAGCAATTTTGGAGCCTCTACATTAAAGCGCTAACGGAGGCTTACATCAGGATCATGGAAGGGGAAGATGAGCTCATATGGGCTTTTGCAAAACATGGCTACTATGCACCCAAACTTGGATACCTGGTACTAATGGAACCTTTCAAGCCACCAGACTTTGAGATAAGGTTGAACATTCTTTGGAAACTCAAAGCTGCCCCTAGAAAAAATCTTCTCCTATGGTCCATCTTGAATAAAAAGGTCCCTACAGAGGCAAATCTCATGAAGTGATCTTTTTCTGGACCGTTCTGGTGCCACCTCTGCAGAAGCAGCAACGAGGACACAGAACACCTCTTCTTGGGGTGTCCTTTGGCACAGGATCTTTGGAATGGTATCTTGTGAACACTCTTCTTTAGGTCCAGATGGCATGACACAATAGTAAAGGAGGCATGGATCTCTTGGTGGAGGGATACATCTGGGAAGGAAAGGAACCTACCTTTGCTAATTAGCTAGGAGATTTGGATAGCTAGGAATGAGATTATTTTCACGTAGAATTTTCCTCACTAGCCCTCCATATATAATAGAATCATAGCAGATTATCTCATGACCCCGAAGAGTCCAAAAAAAACCAAACAAGGAATGTTGAGATGGAGGTCATCAACAAATCAATCCCTTTAGCTTTTTTCGATGGTTTAGCTCAGGAGACAGGCTGTGGCGGGGGGGGGATTCTATATTTATCTGAAACCCATTCTTTCAAAATCCAAAAGGGATTAGGTCGGGGAACCAACAACTATGCTGAGCTAATTACTGCAAAAAACATTATCCTTTTTGCTTTACAAAAAAAAATGCTCAAACCTGCAGCTTTATGGTGACTCAAAACTGGTTATAAACTAGATCAACAAAAAATATACATGTTCTTCTTACACTTTTAGGCATATACTAGATTAGATTCATAGACTTGTTTTTCTTTTCGACTCATTCACTTATCATCACATTTAGACAGAGTGGAACACCTATGCTGACTTCCTATCCAAAGAAGCAGTGATCAGGGACGACAAATCTTAGATGATCTGCGAAGATATGGATGGGGTCGTGTATCAGCATTATCACAGGGCATTTGTAGACCCTGAAGTACTATAACAACAGCACATAAATGAAATAGTTTTAACTCAGTTTTGATGATAAACATTATCTTTTTGTTATTTTTTAAATAGTCATCAGTTACTCTTTATCCCTCCAAGAAGAGGACAAAAACTTTTAAGTTGTAAGTGTTTTTGAATTACATGAACTCCCTGCGAGGAGGAATGCACAATTTATTTCATTTTTGGTTTGGATAGGCAGTGCCATATCAAAGTAATGCTTATGCATATATAGAATGTAATTTTTATCTTTATTAATGGAAATTATGACTTTTTCCAGAGGAAAAAAAAACCCAAGCAACATTTGAAGAAAATAACACTGGCCTTTGAATCTAACTTAATCAGATTGGTCACCCCTCTAGATCCCAAGGAAGGAACAAGGTACACAGAGTCTATAATGGAATATTGGGATAATGGAAATATTGAGTAATTGTATATTGGTACTGCTAATAAACAATATCAAGGAAGATCCACAACAAGAAGTGAGAGAGATGCAGAGCTAGGAAGCCTATATATCAATGCATGAAGCGAATACTATGTCAATCCCACTACATATGGAGAACTAATTTGGAGGAGAATCTTCTCATATGACATAGGTTCAAAAGATAGACTAGATCACTAGAAAAAATAGGCTACACAAAATATCATTTAGGAGATGTGAGCAGATAAATAGATAGGTGAGGTGGATTGGCATTGTTATCACTCTGTAATTTTCTTGGTTGAGCAGAAAATTACCAATGTTACCTCAAACAAGACTTTTATATTGGAAAATGGCCTTTCCAATCTAGAGATGGATCTCTCTTTGACTTAGTTACTCAAGGTCACTTAGTAATAAGTCATTCATATTCTTAGTGGCTATATCTAATGTAAGAATTCAAACGAACTTGGTTGTGGATTAAGGAAAAGGACCATTGGACATGGAGTCACAAGCTGATTTCAATAAATACTTTCAAGGTCTGGTGGTTGAAACAAATAGAGCTCAGAGGAAAATATGATAATGTTTACTTAGACCTTTTATTATCAAGTTGGTAGTCAGGAAATGAGAACAAACCATTACAACAGAGCATCATAATGAGTTTTGCACAAATTTAGTAGAAATGGAGAAAATATTTGAATCTCATAACAGTAGTGAATCTCAACATAGAGGACATGAAACGTAACTTTTGATCAAATATGAAGACTTAACATCCATGAAATATCGCATATGAAAGAAACTTAACAAAAGAAACATATTGACAAACACCACAAAAGGAATATCTAACATGAAAGCTTTAATACTTCTGCCTTGAAAATATTATTAATATCAATAATAAATCGTAAATCCATAGTTTTTAGGCCATTTTAATTACAAAATATTAAAGATATATGCATATATGCATATATCTTTAATCTATTATAACTAAAACTGAATATACATTTACAAGGAAAGATGGATGTGTTGATTATTCATGATGATAAAAAGTGGCACTGTAGCTGGGAAGCTAGTTGAAGATGTGGATTGAAATAGGTGACTAATAATCTACAGTGAAATCTAGAGAATCCCCTGTTTCTTGCCTCAAAATATTTCTTTGATGTTGAATGATCCGCTCAAAATGGAAATTTCGATTTGATCTATGTTTTGTCCTTATCAAGATAGTTATTTCTATGAAATAGATATTATTCAAAAATATTTTGACAAAATCCATATTGTTGAATGAACCACACTGGTTGGTTCGAAATGCATCGACAAATGATTATTGATGTGATTTCGCCGAAGATTCTCTAAACAATGTTATGGATCACAGAAGTCTAAATTCCTTAAAAATCCATATTCTTATTGCCTTCAAAAATGTGTTTCCAAGGAGTACAATTCAGGTGACTAATAATCTATAGTGAAATCTAGAGAATCCCCTGTTTCTTGCCTCAAAATATTGCTTTGATGTTGAATGATCCGCTCAAAATGGAAATTTCTATTTGATCTATGTTTTGTCCTTATCAAGATAGTTCTTTCTATGAAATAGATATTATTCAAAAATATTTTGACAAAATCCATATTGTTGAATGAACCACACTGGTTGGTTCGAAATGTGTCGACAAATGATTATTGATGTGATTTCGCCGAAGATTCTCTAAACAATGTTATGGATCACAGAAGTCTAAATTCCTTAAAAATCCATATTCTTATTGCCTTCAAAAATGTATTTCCAAGGAGTACAATTTAGTTGTTGACACAATATTTGGGTATATGTGTTGTCAAAATCAAAACAATGAAAGCGATGCCGAAACATTTGGCAACACTATCAAAAATAGATCAAAGCTTAGCACTGCCAAAACATTTGACAACACTACCAAAAATAGATCAAAAATTAGTGTTGTAAGAAAAATTAACAACATTATCTTTCGGATTCTTATTTAAGTTTTTATTTTGCGTCTAACAAAAGCTCCATGTTTCTTGTTTCAATATGTTTTATCATTTTGCATTTTTTGGCATTGGGGCCCTATTTTTCTCTTTTACTCTATTTTATGGTCTTGTTCTTCTTAGAGTAACTTGAAGTTTCATCCTTATTGATTAGAAAATCCTTCATAGGTATATCATTAATATCAATGAATTGCTTTTTCAAAGCTAGGTTCTACTCAAATTTACAGTCAAGACTAATCTTATTTGTAGGCCTTGTAGCGGGTCTTCTCATCCATACATCTCATATAGGGTAACCTCTTCCTCCTCTTCCTTCCTTTAAATTTGAATGACTGGGTTTGATCTTTTAAGTCCTCTATCTCATTGAGTTTAACCCCTAAGCCCCTTTCTTGTTTATTATTGCAACACTTACCAGTAGGGTAATATTCTGACACCTTTAGAAATTGTTCTTGAGGGGAAGCTATCTTTTCTTGTCAAGAACCCTCTTACTCCTTCTTACATACACTTTTTCTTCCATACAAAAAGAAACAAGGTCTTCTATTTTTTTACCGATTGAAGTTTTTCTCCTAGTTCTGGTAAGGATAGAGGAAACTATTTGCTTTGTAGCTTTGAGGTTTTTAGATAGATTTCTTGACCCTTCTCTATTTCTTACCATTGTGTTATTAGCATTACAAAAACCCTATTTTTTATTTTTATACAAGGAAAAAAACAGGCCCCTATATAAATTTTTCTTGTTTTCCCTAAAAAGATCAATTTTTTTTAAATAATAAGAAATAAAAATAACTTAATAAGGAAAAGGTCATAATTCTATTTTTTTATGAGTAATTTAAACGTACAATCCCAACCATGACCTCCCAACTACAATTTCGAGTTGACTTCCAATTTCTTCAATAATATTTCAATCCTAAACACCCGACTCTCTGACCTCTCAACTATCTGATTTTCTGACCTTTCAATATCGCTCGACTCCTGTGTAGTGGGGCTTAGAGGAAGGAAAAACTCATCAAGCAAATAAGCAAATACCCTACTTCCTGACCTTCCAATTTATCGACTACTCAACCATCTAAATAAAATATTATTTTTATCGATTTTTGTAATTTATTTTGTTTTTCTCGATTTTTAATAAATTGATTTTAATCTTGGTTTTTCGTTGCTTCATTCTTAAACTATTTTTATAGATCCCAATATTAAAATTCTATAATTTTGTCTCAATTTGTGAAAAAAATGAATGGGCTACAAAATGGGACATTAATGATCAATTCATATGAATTAATTCATGTGTTATCCAATTTTAATAAAAATTCATAACTTTCCAAGTCATTTTCAGTTTGCATATTGTTTCAAAATGTTAGGCCTATTTTAGAGAAACTTGAATTATAGCAAGAAAAAGAACAAGCTTCAAATATTCTGTGTAGGTAAGTTATATTCATAAAGGATTACTCATCCTTATTTCAGGCCTTTTACCAGAAATAACTCATGTTTTCAGTTCTTTTTCAGAGACCATAAAACGGGAAAGAAGGGAAAATTCTCTGCAGAGAGACAAGTGGTGGAGCATGTAAAAGGAAAGATGAAAGAAGTAGAAAATACAGAACTAGAGTAATACAACCCCAACCCATCTCTGAACTCTGAATCCACTTATAAAACTTGAAAAGAAGGTATGATGAAGTGGGAGGATATTTTTGATTTCTATGACAATAGAGAGTGGTTGAAAAGTGCAAGAGCTTGTAAATCAAAGAATAATTTATCAGAGGGAATTTGGAAAACATAATTGCATCAGGTAGCTGCTAGGGCTAAAATTTTCCCTTATTATGATATGATTTCCTTGATCTTCACACATCATGTGGATATCCCAACTTGCACTTTTTCAGATCACTTCAAGAATGTTATAGCCTCATGGAAACTAGAAGCCTTGTTTTCAATTTATAAGCTTCGTTCCCCTAAAATCCATCTCAATGTTGAATTCTCAAAAATTTCTGAAATATTATTTTCAAACCATTTGAGGATAATTACGACAATGTGATTGAAAGTTGGTTTCGAGATGAAGAGTAAGGGTTTAACCTTAAATATTGCAAATAATATCCCATTTCTATTTTTAAGAAACCTGCCAGATTTCCTATCAAATTGTTAACTCGATTATATGGAGAAAAGGATCCAGAACATTGTAAAATGAAATCGATTCCCATAATCAATAGTATCCTGCATGATGCAAAGTGTCTTAATTGGGTCGATATTTTATCACAGAACATGATAAATGCTTTTAAAAATCATTAATATCTCCTCCCGTCTACAAATAGATGTTATGTATGTCTACTTTCCTATTGGATATCATTATTGCCTTAGTCCCATTTCCCCTAATGAAATGGAACTATCCTACTAACGAGAAAATCCCAATTCACAAGTATGCCCCAATCCTTTGAGAAAGTAATTTAAAATTCCATCGTTATTATATTTTTCATTATGTTATGATCCCTCTTCATGAATTTTTTTTTTGGTAAATCCCCTCCTAGAATCAGTGAAGGTCTCAAACAAGGCCTAGAATCAATATGCCACTAGTTTGTTGAAGAACTATTTTCTTGCATAAGAGTCTATGTTAGTGAGGTTAGTCCTCACCTTTTATCTAGATACATTCCTGAAATACCTTCTCTAAGGAAAGAAGCAAATCAAGCTGCTTTGTACGGCCAGGCTCGAAAATTGAGTAAACTGTAAAAGAAAAGCTAACCTATATTTCAAATTTATTTTGCAGAGATAAATATTAGAGACTAGGTATATGTGTTCAAAGAGGAAGAGGAGCTCCCAGATTTTTTTCTCTATTCTTTACCTCATTATGCATATGCCCCCCATGGAATCGTTGGTAATCATTCTAAGCTAGGTGAAAAGCTTTACTCATTAGAATCCTCCTTTCGATGAGGTTTTCATAGCCATTGATTATTGGCAATAGGCTTGTGATAGAGTAAATCTCTTAGATGTTGAAGCAAAAACCAAATTACAAGAATTAAAGGAAAGTATTTTTGAAGGATTCTTAAGGGAGAAAGGTCTCGATGTCAAATTTTATGTAGAATAACTTAAAACTCTTTAGTTCTTTGCATTTAATTTCAAACAAATAACTTCATATCCTTCCTATATCTTGTAAGAACAAAAAGGAATTCAGATTGAAAAAAATAAAAAAATGTTTATGTTACAAATGAAGAAGTAGTCACATGAGAAGAAATAAAGAAAGAAGATACAATAACAATGAAGTCAACATACAAGAAAATAGTGCATGATCATGAGATCAATGTGATCAACTCTCCTAAAGACACATAATAGAAGCAATAAGAGAATATAACATGTCAAGAAATGGAGATTGATTTTGAAAATGATAAAAAAATATTTGATCATATTTTTTCTAAAAATGATAAAGAGTGACTAGAATATCAGAAAAATATTGGTAAATCTTCAGTGATTCAATAATATCCCAATACCTCAATGGCACCTATTTCCGCTAATATTCCTTGGGATTATTTTATGTTTAAGCCTGTTTGAACTAGAAACAATTTATAATACTATTTCTTCTTTCACAACGTATTTATTTCATTCCCAGACTAATTCAGTGGTTAGAAAAGCTGAGAAAAGAAAATTTGATTATCTAGAAACTGCTACTGAATATAGTTGGAAAGACCAAGGTGATGTTAAGGAAAAGGCGAAGGAATCTTCACATGATTTGGGTTCTTTTGTAAATTATAATCCATATTGTATCAAGGATCTTGCAATGTCATACGAGGATATTTTACAAAGAATTAAAGCATTGGAAAAATAGTTGGGGAAGAGAAAATTGTTTAATGAGGTCAATTGGCAAATGTATTATGCAACTTTTGTCCAAGATTCTACAATAGCATGGGAAAATATTTAGAGTTTATTCCAAATGGAATTGAATGAATTAAAATCAAAACATGCTCATCACATTCAGGATTTGAAAGAGTCTCATGGCAAACAAACTCGGATATTGAATTAAGAAGCTGAAAGTAAGACTAAAATCATGACCAAAAGTCTAAAAGAGCAAGTTGACTCTCTTTAGTCTCAACTCAATCAAAACCAAGGAGCAATAAAGAGTGTACAAAATATTCAAGGAACAGGCATTACAAATGTGCTTAATATTAAGGAAGGATCAATCCAAGTTTTATAAGCATATGGATAAAATATCAATATTTTATCAAGAAATTTTAAACCTTAATGAAAGGGTTGATTCCTTAGTAGAAGAAGATAAATACATCAAAGTCAAATTTTCACCCGTCATGGACTGGGAACGGGAATTACGGTCTGATGTAATTCCAAAAGTTTTGGAGAATAATAGAAGACAAATGCATGCATCATTAACTCGTAGAGAAACATAAACCAATGAAGTCAAAGAATGGGCTAAAAATTCCCAAGGACACTGTTTAACAATTTGGGAAAGGGGAATTGCTTTTATTGAGGATTTTGATCTCCCAGTTTCTAAACAATTAAAATAAATACTTCTAGGAGAGATAAAGTAGTCAACATAAGATGTTATCATCAAGGACTGGAAATAAATAAGTTAGATCAAAATATGGATGCAATAGGCTTTCCAAAAATTTCTACATTTCCCTTTTGAACAAGTTAAACTCATTTCTAAGTTTAGAAATAAGTATCAGAAAAAGAAGAAATCAATCCAAAGTTCAATTTCAAATTTCCAGGTCAGCGCAAATCAGTTTCATCCAATTCATTTCTTATTTTTTACTTAGGTATATTCAAAATGGGTGAATCACATCCAAATCCATGCACCACATATTATACTCAATGTGGATGACAAAGACTCTGAGGATGAGGAAGGAAGATAAACAATTGGACAACTTCTCAGGAAAAAATAGTTAAAAGGATGAAATTTTTATTTTTAGAAGTATTTATTTATTAATAAAATTCTTATGAGTTCCTAGGTTGTTATTTGTCAAACAAAGTTATCTTGTTTTTTAAGTATTTATATGGCTTATTACATTGGAGTAGAGGCAGAGAAATTGTGAAGAATCATAACTTTCATTTTTTAATCAAATTTTGAAGTTACAACTCTTTTGAAGACCAATTTCAAACTCAAATGTGTTTTCGAGATATGAGACTAATGTCTAGTCCTTTTTTTAATTCATTAATTAATGCATCTGAGATCGTTCTTTAAATTCGACATATTTATCTTTGAATGAATATTTTCTTATTCTATTTAAGCATTTCTTAGTATATTTTGCAGTTAGTCTATATCTATTATCAATAGAAGTTTATGAACTATTAACTTTTATATATTCATGTTTGATGATTGAAATCTGATATTCAAGTGATAGAATATTAATTGCTCTCATTTTTGAGATAGTGTTCTTTATTGTTTTTTCCAGTTAATGCATGCATATTAATTCTAGAAAACAAATAAAAATTAGTTTGAAAGGGATGAAAACTTGGTAAACATATGTTTGAGTTTTTTTATATAAAAACTCTCCCAAAACCTATTTTGGAGCTAGTTGGACCCAAATTCCAGCTATATTTAAACCGACATGATATTTCGTGTGATTTTTTTATGTTTGAACGAATTCACTGCCCCCCAATATTAACTATTATTCAAATTGACCTCATTCAATCAGTAGTTTGTTTATATTTTTATAGATAATTGTAAATATAAAAATATGTCATACATTTTCCCTAATTTTTAAATTGTTTTATTTTTCATCTTCTTTACCTTTTTTATTTTAGTTTAGCATAGGAAACCAGGCCTTAGTTCCACAAAGTATACAACCCTCTCAATGAAAAGGGGTCTAATTGGGACTCTGATCGAGCTAATATTCACTCATTGCAATGGAAATTCTTCCATCTATCAACAAGTTGGCACTAGAAGGAGGGCCAAAGATATTGTATGGTCTATAAACCTATTGAGCCTTTCATCCTATAACATCATTTGACGCCCATACCTCATCTACAGTTGTTCATCCAACTGAACTGTGACCTGCTTCATCAACAACTACATTCTTTCTAGAAGAGTGAGCAAAAGTTTCATCAATTTTTGTTCGTCCTCAAATACAATTCTTGAGAGTGTATGCTCAATCTCAAAGAAAAGTATTAAGTTTATGCCCTATTTTATTTAATATATCTAAAAGGAGAAGATCTAGACATGACGTTGAAGCTATAATTTCTTCTTCTTCTGAAACTATTCCTAGATCAACAACACAAACTAGTACTAGAGATTCATCTCAATTCACCACCTTTACAAACACTATGTTTCCATTAGAAAAATTTGATTGGGAAACCGATCCTATTGCATCTCAAGTAGTAACTTAAATCCTTCAACTCTGATTTCACTAGTTCTATATTGATATGTTTTTGTATGATTAGTTTTGTTGTGCTAATAACAATTATAGATTTATAAATATGTACATGCTTATTGCTTCTTGTGCTGAGGTTTCATTAGTTGTTTGTGCATACAATCAGGTAACTTTCCTTAAGTTTAAAAATACATTCATGAGAAAAATTGCTTCATAAACAGATACTGAAAAAAAACATGTACAGTGTAGCAAAACATCAAAGAGACACATTAACACAATGTTTTGATGAAGGAGTTCACCCCACCTGTGCTACATCTCCTTGGTCCAGCTTCCATGGCTTGGGACTCTATATTAGCTCAATGTGGAAAAAATGTTGTTTGCAAAGCTATATGGCTCATGATACCTAAACCAATGTGTTCACAATGTCCAAATTAGCCAAGAAAACCTCTTTCTGAGCTCAATTTGGTCGAAAATTAACTTCTCTAGAGCTCAATTAGTCTTTTCCTACATTTTCTCCTCTAAATATGGAACATCTCTAGTCAGTTCCACTAAAATTGGTTGCAGACCCAAATTTAGGAGCACTACCAAAATCACCGCTAGTTTAAACTGTAGCTAATTAATACAAAATTGTGGTTAATTAACTTTAATACGGGATTAGCTCTAACCATAACCATGACATTCGGTGATAAAGGCGGACCTGGTCACATGCAATAACCGTCGCATTAAACACTACGATTAAGCCTTAGGCGTTACCCTTAGGCGTTACCCTACTTTCATTCACATGAAACTGTCGGAGGAGTGGTTTGGCAAACCATTGTGGTAAACATTAAATGTTGCATTTTGAGGTGCAGTGTTCACATGTTAACGGTTTGCATAACTATTTGGTTGGAGCCGTCAGCGTTACCATGGTTGTGGTGGTGTATGGAGTTGTGATCACATGGGGGGAGGTCTGGCCTATGGGTTAGCCCTCCCCTAACTACCAGCCTTCAAATAAATACAATTCAAATATATGTCATGGATACAATGGTTAAGTAACACGGTGTAGAGCGGATGGTTAAGGCTTGAAGTTGGTATGTGGTAGGTCATGGGTTCGACCCCAACCACTGAAAATAAATTTTTCTCCATAGTATACCACCAATCCAACCCTTGGGAGGTGCCACATGGTGGCCTCTGGGCTTGCCATATGGCATTCTTCCATTGGTCTAAAATCAAACCAATAAGAACGCACCAAATCACACTGTACAACCCAACCATATGGTGACACTTGTTCGATCTTGATTCAATGTTGAACATTTATTGACCATGCCTAGTTGCCTGCCATGTCAGTAGTATGGACTGTTGACTATGCAGTGACTAGGCATTTTTCTTTTTTAATTTCGACTGTTTAGAAAAGTGACAAAAACACAAGAATTTTCTCACAAACTTGATTTTTGACAAAACAAGTTGCGTTAGGATCACTTTTCCAAGACATGCATGGTTGTTCAGGTTTCAATCCAATCTGAGAACTTTTATTTTTGAGCTAAATACTAAGCACTTGATCATTCCTTCCCACCAGAAGCCTTTTGGACTGCAAAAGAGACTATCCATTCTTCAGCAAGTGAGGGTACATGTCCCTCACCTTCTTCGTCTGCAACCATTTGGCTTGAGTGTGGTGAATTAAAATTATGAGTGCAGACACAAATAATTCCTCTAGCCTGATAATGGGTCTAGCCATAACCAATACATTCTATGGAGGATTTCCTTAGGTTAGAACCAATCAAGAGGGCCTACCTCTTAGTACGCTTATTCTCTTTAGTGATTACCTTGCTTGCTCACTCTAGTTTTTTCCTATTTCCTTCTTCGAACACCTAAAACAAGTAAACAACAGTAAACAACAACTGTGATAATAGACAAATTGTAATTCAACCTACTGAACAGGTCAAGAAACATTAAACCATAAACATGTGAGGTGACACATTACATAGGAAATTGATCGATAGATGCATATATATATTGAATCAAGAGGAGATTACAACCATTTCCTTCACATTGTTGTTCTCCTTCGACAAAACCAGGTTCCCACACACTTCCATTAGCATTCCATGATGGCCTCAATAATGATATTTTTAAGGCTCTTCCCTTTAGGCTTCACACTAAACTAAATTCACACTTCTCCCTCATAGACAACTAGAGAGCTACAACTATGAATAGCTTGTTGTTTACTCCAAACTTAATTAGCACTAGCGCACCAACATTAACACTAGCTTGTGCTTGGGAAAAATGGAGGTTTATATAGCATGAATGGATGGGAGATGGTTCCTCTTCTCATGGGGGAAGGTCTTATATCTTGAGGTAGTTCCATCCTTATATGGGAAAGGAGCCCAAACTGACATTCTCGACTCCATCCGGCTTAACCATTTACCAGACTTTCGTTACAAAGCCTCTAGAGCTAGAAGCTTCGGCTCCTTATTTAAAAAACTTTCCAAAAGAGGATCAGCATGATTGAAACAAAGTTCAGACACTCTGATCAGCACTAGGGATAGTGTTAATCCCTACATATTTTCACTAGGAGGACAAAGGTTATTAGCGCCAACCTTGTAAACTAGGAAAAACATAAGATTTGTGGTAAATGGTGCAAAAGGGAATTGTTCTGCTCATGAAGAGGGACACAATGGGAGTTTCTTCATGAAGGGAAAGCATGTAGGGTTCACTGTAGAGTTCCTTTAGGATCAAGGAATGGGTAGTACAGGGACAGTGACAAAATGATGTGTAACAGATGCCCCGTAAAGCATGAAGGCTAAACTAGAGTGAGGGATGAAATTCTTATGAATCAGTGTAGGGAACCAGAGTCTGTCATCAGAAAACCTACAACAAAGTACAGATACATATACATAACTGAAAAATATGTCAGATGATACATGAATCATGGCATGGATGCATCCATCCATAGAATGATCATGTAAATGGATCGAGGCATGGATGCAGCCATCTAATAAAGAGGATCATATTGAAACCAATATATGGTCGTAGGCATCCAATAATGAGAATGATCACATATGACGACTCATGGTATGGTTGCAACCATCCATATGAGAGAGACCTACATATTAGTACAATCATGTCATAGTGCCTTGCAACCTGGAATTTTGTAATCTGAGCCCAAGGTCTTACGCTCTAGCACGACCCGATCAAAGTACAAATCCTAACATGTGAATAGATGTGTTGATGTCAAACATGCTAGAAAATTTTTCGATTATTAGCCAATGATGTAAACCATTAACAAGTGTGAGAGAAACCATAAATAATGAAAATGGTCATCAAGATACTATCAGCACAATTCACGGAATGTGAATAAAGGAACTGAAGTCGAACACCTGTGAAATCACCCAACCAAAAGCTAATAATGTGAACTTGTCATTGAGTGTGAAGAACTTGCCATTAGGGCATGCAAGATCTAAGGTACTGGAAGGGAGCCTCTCGTTCAACTTCCTGGATAATGAGTTTAAGTTGATAGAAACAAAACGTATTGAAGGAGGGCCATAATGTATCCCACATCATTGACATGAGACAAAGGGATGAAAAATGATTTTGGATGATACAGAGAATCAGAGGTATGTGTAACTGTAGAAGGACAATTGTTGAACATAATGGTGACACAACTGGAAGTTTGGGATCTTTTGGATCTAGAGGATTACTGGTCATAATGATGTAGCAGAGATAAAATGGAAGGCAAAAATGGTGCAACCCAGGAAGGTCGAAGATGAAGTGAGGATATCCCAACCCGACATGGAGCAAAAAGTGTCATGTTCAAGAGTGAGCTATCGACACGAATGATTAAATTTCCAAATTCCACCCCACCATTTTTGGAAGGTGCTTCTTTACCATGAACGGGATGCTTACTACCGTAATCTTGTGACCGAGTCGCAATCCTCACATGAGACATCATCAAAATGGGTGCCTCACCGCTACTCGAGGAAGAACCTATCATTTTAGACTCTTGCTTTGGAAATGGATCTTTCAAAACGGCAGGAGTCTCGGAACCTTTGACGATTTTTGCAACCTCAGCCCGATGTGGGCAATCCCTGGTGTAATGATTTTCTTCACATATTAGACAAGGATATTTGGGTTTGTGCCTTTCGTCGTTGGGTTCCGTCTTTTCTGATTTCTCCTTTGGAGCTTTATCTGCTTTATTCTTCTTCTTTCCTTTCTTCTTTCCACCGTTTTTTGATTTGGCCATAGATGTCTCTACGGCATGGATGTCGG
>APFE031301418.1:0-10224 GCA_000404065.3 Pinus taeda
ATACTTTTACAAGGCAATTTTACAGCTATTTTTAGCTTCGGGGGCACTACCCCCGAAACCCCCCCAGGGGGGGGCTCCCAAAGGTCGCAGTCGCCCCCCCGGACCCCCCCTGTAGTGAATATTTTATGGGCGGCGTTGCCGCCCCCATTTTGAATTAGGGTCCAATGTGGTGGTACTTTTGAATATAGAAGATAATCGGGATCCACACCCAAAAAGACATGCATACGAAAACCAGTCTATGGAGAAAGACCCTAAGGAGAAGGAGAAAGAGGAAAACAACACTCCAGTACAAAATATCAATGAAGAGGAAGAAACCATGATGATTGAAGTAGAGCTATAAATGGACCAGGAAATGGCCTAGAGCGAAACAAATCTGGAGGATCATGAACTACAGGAAATACTAGATAAGGAAAACCTATATCTGGAAGGATCTCTACAACAGGGAACCAGGGCCGGGATAGATTCATTACCTCCAGATGAATGCAATATAATACAACAGTTGTTTTTGTGGAAAACCCAAGAAAAGGGGGCAATTAGAGGAAGAAACAATGATGGGCAGGAATACAGAGGTGTGAAAATGATGAAAGCTAATCCAGGTTTAGCAACCATAAGTACTGGTAAGAAATGAGGAAGAAAGAAGCAGAAGGAGCTTTTGATGGAGTGTGGGAAGCTGATGATAGATTCATGTAAGATGAAAGACCTGACTATTTACTCCTTCACAAATATTTAATTATGAAGTTTACATCTTGGAATATAAGAGGTCTGGATAGTATAAGAAAGCAAAGAATGTTAAGTTTTAGAATGAAACAAGATACGCCGGATATAATCTTCATTCAGAAAACGAAGAGTTCCATTTAGAAAATAAAAGAAATCCATAGCAAATGGCTCAAATATTTGATTTTTTAGAAGTTAAAGCATATAACACAGCTGGGGGCATTCTCACTCTATGGAATCCTCAAAAAGTTAGAGTTTTAGGTCCAGAGGCATCCAAAAACTACTTGTCAGTAGTCATTCAACCAGAAGGGGTGGATGAAACCTTCCTAATCACTAATGTTTATGGGCCTCAAATAGTAGAGGATAAACTTAGATTTCTAGAATCCCTCACTGACCACAAGAACAGACAAAATGGCATCCCATGGATCCTGGGAGGGGATTTTAATATGATAAAATCTCTTTCGAAAAAGAGAGGAGGAACCAGAGTGCTAAACGAAGATTTATCAGCATTTCAAGCGTTCTCGAAGAACTTGAAATTGGTTGACTCAGACTCAGAGAGTGGCCTATTTACTTGGAACAACAAGAGAGGAGGGGAAGCCTAGGTGGCCTCCAAGTTAGATAGGTTCTTGGTATTAGAAGAGCTTATGCTTATAAATAATGAAATTACAGCAAGAATTCTTCCCTTTGGTGGCTCGGATCACTAGTTTATACAATTCGAAATTAAGGGTTTGGATTCTCCAAGGAACAAACCCTTCAGATTCGAAAACATTTGGCTTGCCCACCCGGACTTCTTGAGTAATATCAAAGAATGGTGGAGTAAGGACTTATAGATCCAAGGATCTAAAATGTTTCTCCTTCACAAAAGACTAAAGCATATTAAGAGCAAACTCAAAGACTAGAATAAGAAGGATTTCGGAAACATTTTTGTGAATAAGAAATTTGTGGAAAGTAAGATTTAGGATCTCAACTAGAAGCTGATCTAGGAAGGCTTTAACTATGACATAAATTAACAGTCTGAAAAACTGCACCATGAGTGGGAAAACCTATGTAAACAAGAGGAAATATTCTGGAGACAAAAATCCAGAGTGCAATGGCCCAAAGAAAGAGAGCGTAATATGGCCTTTTTTCATAGATCCACCATGGCCAATAGGGCATTCAATAGAATCTCGACAATAAGGGATAAAATGGGAGAGACTCAGAACACTCATAAGGAAATTGAAAAAGTGCCTGTTCAACATTTTCAAGATGTTGCACTAGAAAACAATCCAGACAGGGAAGATTCCATAAAGGAAATTACAAGATATATCCCTAAGCTGGTGTCTAGAGAGGACAATATCAACTTAAAAAAACCAGTTTCTAAAGAGGAGGTTAGAGAAGAATTCAAAGATATGCAGAATGGCAAAGCACCAGGCCCAGATGGTTTTAATGTGGATTTCTTCAAATCTTGTTGGGATATAGTTAAACTGGATATTTTAAATGTTGTGGAGGATTCCAGGGTCAATAAAACCATCCTGAAAGCACTCAATACCTCCTTCATATCCCTGATTCCCAAACAGGACTCAGGTCAAACAACAGATAAGTATAGACCCATAGCTTTATGCAATGTTGTTTACAAGATTATATCCAAAGTAGTGGCTAATAGACTCAAACCCCTCCTCCCTAAACTAGTATCTGAGGAGCAATCTGGTTATGTGGAGGGCCGGCAGGATAACATTATTCAAGCTCATGAGGTGGTTCACTCTCTCAAAAGAAAAAAGCAGGCGAGGATGATCATGCAACTAGATATTGCTAAAGCGTATGATAAAGTCAATTGGGGGTATATCAAGAAGATACTCACATCCTTTGGGTTTGATCACAACTGGATAAGATGGATAATGCCTCTGGTAACTACTTCTAGCTTTTCTATCTTGTTTAATGGCTCTCCCTCAGTTATCTTCTTTCCCACGAGAGGCCTCAAACACAGAGACCCACTCTCTCCCTTTCTCTTCATCCTCAGGATGGAAGGACTGGGCAGGGCTATCAAGTAGGCTAAAAACATGGGAAAAATTAAGGGTCTTCAAGTATCGGAGAATGGACAGACTCTTACTCACCAACAATTTGTAGATGATACCATGTTGCAAGGTATTCCCACAGTCAAAGAAGAGGCTGCCTACAAGCAAATCCTCAATGCTTTTGCATAGGCTTCAGGTATGGAAGTTAATCTCACAAAATCAAAAATATTCTTCTTTAATACTAACATTGCTATTCAAGGGAATATCTCAAGAACCCTTGGCTTCCAAAGGGACTCCATCCCCTCAAAATATTTGGGAGTACCTCTCACAGACAAACCAATGTTCAAAAATATTTGGTAACTTGTTCTAATTAAGTTGCAGGATAAAGTTAAGAAATGGACCTTCAGAGCCATGAACTTGCAGGGCAGATTGGTTCTGACAAAGACAGTTCTTCAAACCATCCCGATTTTCATGTTATCATCGCTTCCAACTCCCAAAGGAGTCTTAGAAAAAATCAGAAATATTCAAAGATATTTTCTATGGGGTGAGGAGGAAACAAGGAAGAAATGGGCCCTGGTTTCCTCGAAAAAAATCTACAGACCCAAAAGCCATGGAGGTCTAGGCTTAGATGATCAGGAGATTCTAAATAAAGTACGAGGAGGAAAACTTTGGTGGCGATGGGTGCAAGAACCAAGAGCCCTTTGGGCAAGGGTCTATAAAGAAAAATATGCCAGCTCTCGGCACACTAATAATATGTCGGGAGATATAAGGGGCTCTCTCATCTGGAACAAGGCTTGGGAGAATAGAAATATAGTGCAACAACACAGTTTCTAGGAAATCAGAGATGGTGAGCAAGCACTCTTTTGGGAGGGAAAATGGCAATAAGAACCTATGTTGTTAAAGGAGGACTTCATAAGTCTCAAACAGGAAACAGATTCCCAGGGACTGAACAAAGTTAAAGATTTCTGGAACATCCCTCAGGGTCAGGACAAGTGGAGAAACTAGAGTAACATTGATTGTAGAAATAATAACCTCATAACAACAAAAGAAAAAGCACTGAGAAGTATTTTAAAACAGAGGATGATCATGGTCATAGAGGGGCAGGATCAATTGAGATGGGGTAACAACAACAAAGGTACATTTAATCTCAAAGAGGAAAAGTACATTCTCCTGGGGTTGGAGTCCTGTGTTCCAGAAAAATCTTGGAGGCAACTCTGGTCTCACCAAGGATGGATGAAAATCAAGCTCTTTATGTGGCTAGTGCACCATAAGAAAATTTTGACTTGGGACAATATTAGAAAAAGGGGCGTCTTGGGGCCTTCTAAATGTTAGCTTTGTGAATAGAAAGAGGAGACTATGGAGCACATCCTCAACTGCTGCTCTTATACCACCTAGTTGTGGAATTCATTTTCTAACATTTTCCAACAATCAGGTAGGGATAGAGAGACCATCACAAATACCCTAAATAGTTGGAGGAGGAGCTTCTCAGAGAATGAGGTGATTAATCGGGCATCAACTTTCACACCAGGATTCATTATCTGGAATGTTTGGGAAGCAAGAAATAAGAGAATCGTTAAGGATGAAAAAGCCAACCCTCAAAAGCTATATGATTTGATTCTAAAGCAGATAAGGGAAACAGTCAACACCACAGTGCGCAATATCCCAGAGACTCATCCCCCAACAAGGCAGTTGAGAACTCTCAGACTACTGTGATTACACAAGATCATTCTTCAAGGGCTTGGAAAAAATAAAACGAAAATGAATACAGAGAAAGATTGTTGGCAACCTCCTCCGAAAAACTACCTAAAATTCAATATTGATGGAGCCTCCAAAGGTAATATCGGATTAGCTGGGTTTGGAGGAGTTTTGAGGAATGAAGAGGGAAGAATCATATTAATCTTCCACAACCATTTAGGTAAAGAAATCAATAACATGGTGAAACTAATGGTGATGGAGCAGGGCCTAGAGATTCTGATTAAAAATCATAGCCCAAATGTCATTATAGAGGCAGACTCCAAACTCATCATCAACTCTGTAAAAAGAATCAGCTGTGGATCCAAACTGGAGAAAGTCTCAAATCATTGGAGACTCATCCAAGTTTATCAAAGGATTCAAGCTCACCTTCAAGGTTTGGGATCTATTAGTTTCAATCATGTGCGCAGAAATGCTAACAAGTTTGCAGACATTCTAGCCAACCAAGGGGTGAACAATGAAGAATGCAGGATGGTGAATAAGTGGTAGGATTTGCCCCAGAATCATTTAAAGGTTCTTTGTTATAACCAAGCGGCAGAGGACATTCAGGTGGTCCATCATAGGAGGAGGGTTTCTTGCAGAGGTGAAGTGTCCCCAGCCAACGATTCCTCGGCATCTTGATTTTCCCTTTGGGCGACACTTGTTCGCAGTTGGTTTTGAGAAAATTATTTTCACCTCTTCAGATGATTCTACGGTTATGGGTCCTTCATTAGAGTGGAAATGGTGGGAGAGTTGTTCCTTCAGTTACCGAATAAGTTTTCCCTGTTCGAATTCACATGGAGAGCTTGGCTGGTCTTGTTCTTTTGGGGAAAATATGTAAAATAATGGCCCTGGTGGATAATGGTGGTTGGTTTATCTCTTCCTCTATAATCCTCAGTGTTTGGCATAAGTTTTCCCCAAGCTAGGAAAATGCTTTAGTGAGTAATCGTCGGCAGTGGAGTTGGGGGCTTCCGCATCCTAATTCCTATGGTCGGGTGAATATTCATCAAGTGGAGCGGTATTCAGGAGTTCGCACCACTTTCCATCAGAAAGTGGTTTCGAAGTATGGGTAGTGATTCCACATAAAAAGTGACGCGTGGTGGTGGGATGGATTCAAAAACCACCCTCGTCGCACCTTAAAGTTCGGTGTCTTATGGCTGTGCGATATCAAGCACAACCATCCTTTTTTTCTAAGCTATCCGACGATCTGGATGGATCGAGTAGTTTTGTGGCATGAAAGTGGTTTTCGTGGCCCCAACTAGTGGGAAGTAGTTTTCCCCATTCGGGAGTGATCACAATAGTTGAGCTCCACATAGCGGTGGGGTCGGGAGGAAAACCGCCCTCATCGCGAGTTATCTTTCGTGCTTGTTGGCCAATCCAATATTAATATACACCGTTGGCTGGCTCTTGGGGTTTCAGCGGTTCAGATAACCCATGCAGGTTTGTTGTCCCGGGTGTACAGGAAAATATCTCTTTAGTACGTTTTTGGACCGTTTTGTCTTACCTGAGAGGTTGAATCATAGTTTAAGATCTCGGGCATTGGAGCCACCTTTTCTTGTCAACCGCTCTAAGTTTTTACGACTCCATGTCTAAACTCATTTATTTTTCTTCTTTAGAAAGGTTAAGTTTGATGGTAGGAAGCAAGGAAAAGTTTTTCTTTAGTTTTTTTTCCTTATTCAATGACCTTGAGGGTTGTGTTGTAACTCTATGTACTATATTTATTTATTAATGAATGGGAAGGTCCGACTCTTGTATTAGCAAAAAAAAACCTCATATCAGTAGAGGTTGTTAAGTTATTGATGGTATCAACAATGCCACACTTGCAACCATACAACATTAGTTGTCCCCACCAAGGGTGAGATCTCCAACCATTAAATCCACCTTCCCTACAACATCAATCCTTTCACACATGATGTATTATGTGATGTTACTCCCCTTGAAGTTTGTCATGTTCTGTTAGGAAAACCAGATTTTTGGAAGAAACATGTTGTGTATGAGTCTAGAGTGTGTAGTGTTATTATTACTTTGGGTAGAAAAATATATAGAGTACTAGAGGTAGCCCTGCCTACTGCCATCTATTTTATCCCTACCAAAAAATGCAGTAACATCATATCCCAGAAAGGGAATTTTCCTTCCTCCGGATTCACTCTCAAACAAATGGGAATAATATAGCCACATCCATGGCCTCCACACATGGCTCCTAAGTAGCATCTAAAAGTGAATAATATCATGGAAGAGTGTACAAACATCTCCTCCTAACCCATAGGGGTACCTTTACGATTTCAATTCAAGCATTCAATCGACCTTAATTTTGACCCACTACTACCCAATGGGCCAATCTATTATTTCTCTCTCGTGGAGAATGAGGAAATCAAGTGATAGATTCGAGAGCTACTCCAAAAATGGTACATTTTATCAAGATCATTTTGTTGTGGTAACCCAATTGTACTTTTGTAAAAGAAATATGGGACCTAGAAACTCTACATTAATTATTGGGCCCTCAACAAAATAACAGTCAAGAATTTGTACCTCATTCCCTAGATTGACAAACTTCTTGACCATCTCAAGGCAGGAAATTTTTTTAGTAAGAATGATTTGAATTCTGACATCCCAATATAATGAAATGATGTCTTGAAGACTACTTTCAATTTCAAGGAGGGTATTTTTGAATGGGAAAGCATACCTTTTGGTTTGACAAATGCCACAACGACTTTCATGAGGACGATGGATGATATCTTGAATTTTTTCACTAACTTGTTTGTGGTTGTATATATGGATGATATTCTCATCTTCATAAAGACTTGGGAATACTATTTTAGTATATTCAACATGACTTCCACATTTTTTTGTAGCACTAGCTATGTGCTAACATAGAAAAATAAACTTTCGGTGTGGACGAGGTCTATTACCTAGGCTACATTATTGATGAGAAAGGAGTTAGCATGGATCTAGCCAAGATATAATTCATTCAATATTCACAAGATTTGACAAATCTAATAGATATTTTCATCTTCTTGGGTGTTTCTAACTTCTATTGAAGGATCATGATGGTGTTCTCTTATATCGTGTAGCCCTTAAGTCAGGTAATCAAGGGCATATAATTTTTTATTTTTTTTTGTCTTAATTGAAACAGAGGGAATTCTTGGAGCTAAAACATTTCCTTTGCTCTGCATCGATCCTCACCCTTCCCGGCCTATAAAAAGCATTTTGAGATCAAGATAAACTCCATTGACTATGCTATTGGTGCATACTCATTTACCAAGGACACTTGATGGTTTATCATAGAGAGACATTCTATGATACTGTCTAGAGATACCCCACGCATGATAAGGACTTGTATTCCATTATGTAGACCTAGTGACAATGGAAACATTATATTTTGGGCAAGGAGATGATTATCTGCATTGTTCATGGGCCTCTTCAATTTATGTAGATAGAAAAGAGGTTACAAAACAACCAACATAAAAAATGGTCCACAATCATATAAAATTTTTATATGAACATCAAATATGAGAAGGATGTCAAAAATCATGTCACTGACTACCTTATTTGAACCCCAGTTGTGGTGCTAGCCACATTTCTCAATTCTTGTAGGCATGAGACCTCTGGCTAGCCACAATTATACAATAATGACTCATAATTCACAACCACATACTAGATGTCGATAACAAGAAAGTTCCAGAATTCCACCTCCAGGATGCTCTATTATACTACTTCGGATGCCTTGGTGTTCCTTTAAGTGATTGTGCCAAGATGATCTTATTGGACATCTCCTCGCTTTGTTCAATATACTGATATGTTGTCAAAATGAAGCCGAAATTTATTTTAAAAAATAGATAGTTTTGATTTTCAAACCCTTCATAGTAGAAGCAGCGTAAGGGCATCCGTAAACCCATCAAGGCTCCAAACAAATAATGGTAATGGGAAGATGAAGAAAGACATAGAAAAGTGGTGTGAGTTCCACAAGATCCCCACTCATAACACCATTGAATGTTGCATAAAGCAGTCACTAGTGGTCAACCCAAAAGCTTCAGAATTAGACACAAGTTCTAGCTCTAAAATAGACCTCGAGAAGGGGAAACATATCATTGATGGCAAACCTAGTGCTATTGTTTCCACTGCTAGAGCCCAACAAAGTGAGGTTGAAGATTCATAGGAAGGTGAATAACACATCCACTCACAAATGTCAGTGAAGGATGCTCCTCTATGACTCTCCCTCATGTTTCATTATCAATAGAGGGAATAAAGGTAACCTCATATCAGTAGATACTGACAACATTTGAGGTCAAGAGAGGTGGCGGGAGATGAAAAATAGCGCAGAGCTTTGAGACATGCAGTCTGTGACCCTTATGGCAGCCTGCAGAGGAGGGAGCTCCACTCCCTCCTACAAAGGTGTTGTGGCCGGCAGAGACAAGACCCATTTGAGTAATGTCAGAGGTACAGGGGAAGAAGAAAACAAAAGTAAGGAGAAGGAGACAGAAGGGGCAGAGTCAAAGGAAAAGGGCAACACTAAGGACAAGGAGGAAGAAGAAAAAAACCAGGGAGGCAAAAAAGAGGACGTCAATCAAAAGGGACCGTGTAGACCCAGAGTGAACATCACTCCAAGAGTAGTTTTAAATAAGCCGGGACTGCAGGAGCACAGGGAACATATGGAAACGTACGCCATCATATGAAAATTCATGGGAGTATGGCCCACTGAGAAATATTTGCAAACCTGGATCAAATATCACTGGAAACCTAAGGGTAGCGTTGATCTTCACCTTGGGTCAAAGGGTTTCTTCACAGTGGTGTTTACAAATATAGAAGACAAGGATAGAATATTCGAAGGAGAAACCTACTTTTTTCACAGCAGCAGGCCTCTATATGCGGCCTTGGGTGATGAACTTTGTTCCAGAGAGGGAGACCTTCACCTCAGTTCATGTTTGGGTAAGGCTTTTTTCGCTTCCCCTGGATTATTGGCAAAATGAATCACTTGTGGCTATAGGAAACAAACTAGGTCGTTTTATCAAAGCCTCAAAAGCCACCAGAAGGGGTAAATATACTTCCTATGCAAAGATTTGTGTGGAGATGGACCTTTCAGGAGCTCTTCCAGACGAAGTTATCTTGGAAGTCTTTGATGAGGAATGGGTGCAAACGGTGGACTATGAGCATATTCCGTTCAGATGCCATAAATGCCATAAACATGGAAACTTGATCAGAGACTGCCCTCTCGGTAAAGAAGAAGACAAAAGTAAACTAAAAGCAAATAAGGACACTCAAAACTTTCAGAAAGTTTCAAGCAGAGGAAAAGGAAGAAAAAAAGAACCAAAGCAACAACATAAAGAGGGACAAAAGGCCAGTCAAAATAAATTCCAAGCGCTGGTTGAGATGGAAGACATGCCATTACAAAAACCAGTCTATGGAGACAGACCCTAAGGAGAAGGAGAAAGAGGAAAACAACACTCCAGTACAAAATATCAATGAAGAGGAAGAAACCATGATGATTGAAGTAGAGCTATAAATGGACCAGGAAATGGCCTAGAGCGAAACAAATCTGGAGGATCATGAACTACAGGAAATACTAGATAAGGAAAACCTATATCTGGAAGGATCTCTACAACAGGGAACCAGGGCCGGGATAGATTCATTACCTCCAGATGAATGCAATATAATACAACAGTTGTTTTTGTGGAAAACCCAAGAAAAGGGGGCAATTAGAGGAAGAAACAATGATGGGCAGGAATACAGAGGTGTGAAAATGATGAAAGCTAATCCAGGTTTAGCAACCATAAGTACTGGTAAGAAATGA
>APFE031301420.1:0-46207 GCA_000404065.3 Pinus taeda
CGATAGAGGTCCCCATAAGGAGGTTGTATGCCTCAGCCTTGTTATTTGACATGGTGCCTAATCCCCACTCATAAGTGACAATAGTTTTCCCCTGTGGATCTCTGATAGTTCCCCCAGCTCCAGCTCTGCCTGGATTATTTTTTGAAACCCCATCAAAATGGAGTGTGTATCTCTTTTGTTTTTGGATCCAATTGTTAACTTCATCCCTGGTCCCTCTCAATTTCCAGTCCGAATGTCCGAATCCTGTGATTGCATTATTTTTTACTCTTGTTTCATAATTGAATCTCCGCATCCACTCTTTTACCCTGTCATCTGTCAATTCTGAGTCTACCTGGGAGATTCCATTTACTTCCACGGTTTCTGTTATGAGAGCAGTTGTTTTGGCCAGAATGCTAGAGATACTAGGTTTCTTGTTGTTGAATATGCACTTGTTCCTGGCTATCCATATCTGCCAGCAAAGGTTTGAGGGGATGCTGCTCCACATCCTTTTTGCTAGATTCATGTTTTTATTGGCGTAAGGGAAACTTTTCCCCCAACCTTTCTGGAGGAGAGAGATCTGGTTGGGGAGATCTCCAATATTTAAAGGGCTGGTTATAAGTTTCCAACAAGACCTAGCTACTGGACAATCAATGAAAAGGTGGTTACTACTTTCCTCTGCCTCCCTGCACATGCAGCAAATTGAGGGGCCTTGAATACCCTTCTTCCTGAGGTTTTCTGCTGTTAGGATTTTACCATGAAGCAGGGTCCAGTTGAAGAGTTTTACCTTTGGCAGGCTTTCAGTTCTCCATGCTTCTTTGTAAAGCTGCCAGTTATTGATTGCTGAAGAGTTTTGGAGTGCTTTGTAGCCTTCTTTCACCGTGTAGCTACCTCCATTGGGATCCCAAACAAATTTGTCATCTGACATTCTGTTTGTTGGGGCTGAGCCTATGAGTGAGAACTTAAGGTCATCCCAGAGGTTCTTGATGCCGTTGGGGAGGGACAATGATCTCCAGCCAATCCAACAATTTTGATCCCAAAGGGAGATGTCGAAGAGGGTTTTGAGGTTTGCCTCTGACATCCACTGTTGTAGGGGTCTGCATTTAGAGGACATTTCCCTGGCTTCCGTGCCCATTATTCTATCCTCCCATATGCTGATATGTCTTTCGTTGCCTGGAGCTTTAGATATACTAGATTTGAAAAGGGGAAGAGTTTTTTTGATCAAATTCCATACAGGTGTGCATTGTCTATCAGTGATAGTTTCAGAGAGGATATTGTTGTTGATCCTGTTTAGATATTTCCTCTTGATGACCTCTGTCCACCAGGACCCTTTCTCATTGAGGATTCTCCACGTTAACTTGAAGCCCATAGCCATATTTGCCAGTCTTGGAATTCTAATTCCGAGCCCTCCTTTTTCTAGGGGAAGAATGACCTTTTCCCATTTTACTAGGCTGAACTTTTTTGTATCTTGCTTTCCCCCCTTCCACAGGAAACTTCTGATAATCAGCTCCATGTGCTTATGGATGCTTGCTGGAGCGAGAGTAGTGGCAAATTGATAGATAGGAAGAGCTGATAGAATGGCCTTGATAAGAATTGTTCTGCCCGCCAAGTTGAGCCAGTACACCCCCCAGCTCTGCAGTTTCCCTCTCAATTTCTCAATAAGCTTTACCCAAACCTCGGTTTTGATTGATTCTTTAGCTAAGGGCAGCCCTAAGTACATAAAATGGGACCAATTCGATTGAGCAGGGATTTCCATGATCATAGAGATTCTTCGGGCTATGTATCTTGGGACATTCCAGGTGTAGACCATGCACTTTTTGTTGTTTAATTTACCCCCAGAAGCTTGGAGAAAGAGGTCCAGTATGTTCTTGAATCTCCTGGCCATGAGGCTTGAGGCCCCTCCAGTTAAAAGGGTGTCATCTGCAAATAGGGAGTGATTGATCCCCTTGGTTCCTCGGACAATGTCAACTCCTATTATTTCCTTTAACTTACGCTTATTTTCCAGGTGCAAGCTTAGCGTTTCTGCCATGATGATATAGAGGAAGGGTGATAGTGGGCATCCTTGCCTCAGGCCTTTTGAACTTTTGAAGGCGTTGCATGGCCTGCCATTAATTAGGGGGGCTGTCCAATTGTAGGAGATACATTCCATGACCCTGCTGATGAAGAACTCTGAGATACCGAAGTTTTTTAATACTGCCTGTAGGAATGAATGGTTTACCCAATCAAAGGCGTTTGCCATGTCCAGCTTGATGATCATGCCCCTTTCATTTTTGGCTAAGCTGCTGTGAATTGCCTGCTGTATGAGAATGACATTATCTGTTATATGCCTCTTGGGGACAAAGCCTCCTTGGTTCTCGGAGATGAGGGAAGGGAGGATTTTTTTTAACCTATTGGCCAAAATCTTAGTGATGATTTTGTAGGAGACATTACACAATGAAATAGGTCTGAATCTATCAAATGTTTGAGGATTGGGCTCTTTTGGGATTAGCGCTAAATGGGAGGATTTAATACTGCTGCCCATTTTTCATTTTGTGTAGAAGTTTTTCGCCATTCTGATGTAGTCCTTCTTGATGATGTCCCAATGGGTTTTATAAAAGCTCGCTGTGAAGCCATCAGGCCCTGGGGCTTTGTCCAAGGGCATGCTGCGAATTGACCATTCGATCTCGTCCCTTGTGATCTCTTTGTCCAGCTCACCATTTTGTGCTTCAGAGATCTTGTTCTTAATTATATTGAGGAATTCCGGATTTTCCAGATAGTGTGGGTCAGCTGTAAGAAGAGTTTGAAAATGTCGAGATGCTGCCTCCTTGATTTCCCCTTGGTCCGTTAGTTCTCTGCCCTCAACTGTTGTCCTTTCAATATTGTTTCCTGCTCGCCTTAATTTAAGACTGTTGTGAAAAAACGAGGTATTTTTGTCTCCTGAATTGAGCCAGAGGCATCTTGATTTTTGCCTTTGCTCATCCTCTTCCTTTCGATTCTGATTGTATAGTGCCTTATACAGCTCACTTTCTTTCCTTTGGTCTTCTTCTGTGTCTTGGCCAGCTTCCTTTTCCTGATTCCATTGCGCTATTTTCATTTGCAGATCGATTTTTTCCTTCCTTTCCTCTAATGCGTGTTTCCTTGCCCATTGCTTGATGGCAATCCGGAGGAGCTTGAGCTTTGTTTCCCAAATGAAGTGGGGGGAGCCTGTTATTTCATTTGCCCAGGTATCTTTTATCAAGTTTCTGAAGTCCTCGCTGCTGTCCCAAGCTCTGTTGTATTTGAAGGGCAGCGGACCCATATTTTCCCCTTTGTCTAAATGCAAAGCCACAGGTTTGTGGTCTGATATAAAGCCCTGGATAATTGTGCTCTGAATCCTTGAGAAGTTGGCCACGATTCTCTCCTGAACCAGAATACGATCCAGTCTCTCTTTGATATTGTTTTTGCCTGTTCTTTTATTTGACCAAGTGAAGCGCCCATTCTGAGGTGGAATATCAACTAGGCTGTGAGTTTGAATGATTTCTTCCAGTGTATCTCTTGAAGGATCAGCCAAGAAATTCCCTCCTACTTTCTCATCCACATTCCTTATTAAATTCAAATCTCCTCCCAGGAAAATGTTTCTTCCATGGGCAGTGATAAGATTTGTGGTAAGAGAATCCCAGCATGAGGCTTTATCTCTGAAGTGGGGGGGAGCATAGACATTATAAATTGTGTATTCTTCCATCTTGGTTGTGTTTTGCATATCTAGCCCAACCCACCATCTGTTCTGTCTGTTATCTTTGAGTTTCCATTTGTTTTTATCCCAAATTGTCCCTATACCTCCTGAGGCTCCGTTTGCACTCATGGCAATTCCTTCATAATTTCTGCTTCTTTTCAAGCTGTTTTGGAATTCCTGTTCGGTGATTTTGGTCTCCTGGAGTAGGAGGAAGTCTGGATGTTCTGTTTTAATGAGATCTCGGATTGCATTAGCTTTTAGGGAGGAGCCCATCCCCCTACAGTTCCAAGAGACCAAAAACATCATTTGCTTGATTTGTTGTGGGTCCCACTTTTCTCCTTCATCTTCTCTCCACTTCCTTTGGTCTTGTCTAGATATGTGTCCATTGGCTGTTGGGTCCCTGTGGCCATTTCTTTTGCGGCATTCTCACCTCTTATCTCTTTGTTTGATTTCCTTCCCACTTTTCTTGGGGGGTCCGTGGCGGTGTTGTTTTCCTTTGTTTTGTTTCTTGTTAGAATTCTTTCCACTGTTGGAGGGGGGGAGACCTGGAGGGGAGAGGAGGGGGTTGCCCCGGGGCCCTTAGGGGAAGGAGGAGGGGATGGGGGTTCCTCTGTTGCCAAGGATTCGAAAGGATTGGAGGAAGAAGGGAAGGAAGGGCCAGATCCTGAGGGTTGAGAAGAGAGGATTGGGGTTTTAGAGGAGGGCTTTGATGAACCTGGAGGGGGGTTTGTTTTTTTTTCTTGACTATTTCCCAAGCTTCTTCCGGAGCTTCAACATTGTTATTGTCTATTGATTTAGATTTGCTACACCTATTAGCAAAATGCCCATATTCGTGACATACCTTGCACTTGAAAGGCAGTTGCTCGTAGTCCACTTGCTGGATGTGCGTCCACTGATCCACTTTGAGTTTGATTGCCTCTGGTAATCCTTTTCCCAGATCCACTTCAACGCATATCCGAGCACATGCATGCATATTCTCCTTTGGCTCCGATCTGTCGATATATTTCCCTACAGCGTTCCTGATGGCTCTCACTGATTCATCTCCCCAACAATGGATAGGCAGATGTGGAAGGTGGACCCAGACAGGGACGGCGTTGGGAACATCCATTTCAGGATCAAAGTCGGGGGTCCAACGGTTGAGGTAAAGGCCTCTGGTGTCCATGAAGTAGGGACCATTTCTAAAGATGAGGTTACGATCTTCCACTGATTCGAAGAGGAGGGTGAAGAACCCACTTCCACAAAACCTTATTGCAATCTTGCCTTGGACCATTGCGTTCCAGTTCCTTTCAACCCAACGTTGGACCGTGCGGGGAGAAGGCCATAATCCCGTGAACTGGCCAACCAAGCCACGTTCAGCAAGGGCCACAACAGCTCTCCTTGGAAGGGCGGGAGGTAGCGAAACTTCCGGGATTTCATCAAGTTTTTTGATAAACTTTAAGGCTGATGGGCGGATTCTTTCTATGTTGTTCTTTGGAATGAGTGATGCAAAGGCTTTCTCCAGTTTTGCCTGATCCTGGGAGGGAGGATCCATGGTTTACTGGATCAGCAGCGCGGGGGCGCTCCACCAGAGGTCAGAATGGGGGAGAGGGCAGAAGGCCCAGAGAAGGAGAGGGCAGGAGGCCCTGGGCAGAAGGAGGGTCAGCAGCAGGAGGCTGCAGCCTAGCAGTAGCGCTGCCAGGTGCAGGCGCGCTCAGGGGGTTAGGTCAGGAGCACAGCAGGGCGCGGGAGCAGAGCGCGCAGCAAAAAATATTTTGATTTTTAGCAAGACTAAAGAGGAACATTTCAGACATTTGCAGAGTGTATTGAGGAAGTTGCAGCAGAACAAGCTGCTAATTAATCTGAAAAAGTGTACCTTTTTTCAGTGAGAATTAGTGTATCTGGGCTTTGTCATTGCAGAAAATGAACTAAAAATGGACCCAGAAAAGGTGACAGCTATAGTTAGCTGGCCTTCTCCGAAAAGTTTATTTGAAGTCCGAAGTTTCCACGGACTAGCCAGTTTTTACAGGAAGTTTATCATAAATTTCAGCGAGATTTGCGCACCGATGTTGGATACGATCAAGAAGATGAATCAGCCATTTCACTGGACTGAAGCAGCAGAAAATAGTTTTCAGATTTTGAAAAAGAAGATTACTGAAAGACCAATATTAAGACTGCCTGATTTCAACAAACCTTTTCAAGTTCGTTGCAATGCCAGTGGTATGGCCATTGGGGCAGTCCTTAGTCAGGAGGACAGACCGGTTGCTTATTTCAGTGAAAAGCTAAACGAGAGCAGGCAAAAATACTCAACCTACGACAAGGAGTTTTACGCAATAGTGCAAGCTTTGAAACATTGGCGACATTATCTGTTAGGTAACGAGTTTGTTTTGTTTACTGATAACTCTGCATTGCAGTACATTATGCAGCAGCATAAATTGAACCATAAGCATGCAGCTTGGGTTGAGTACTTGCAGAATTTTACATTTGTACTAAAACACATTAGTGGGCAAGCAAATAAGGTGGCAGATGCACTGAGTAGAAGAATGTTGCTTCTCCAGGAGAGCACGATGCAGGTTTTGGGCTTTGAACACTTAAAAGAGTTGTATCAGACCGATACTGAATTTAGGGAGGCCTATGAGGCTTGCCAAAATCCGTTGTTAAGAAATAACAGCATGTGGTTAGACTATAATCTACAGGAAGGATTGTTGTTTAAGGGAGGACAGTTGTGTATTCCCGACTGTTCTATGCGGGAAAACATAATACAGGAAAAACATAGTGGGGGTCTGGCTGGACATTTCGGTATCGACAAAACGATTGCTCAGGTACGACATTTTTATTTCTTGCCAAAGTTGCAGTGGGATGTGCAGAGGTACGTGAGTAGATGTAAAATTTGTCAACTGGCAAAGGGTCACAGTCAGAACACTGGTCTTTATTTGCCGTTACCCATCCCTAGCCGACCATGGGATTCAGTTAGTATGGATTTTGTACTGGGTTTGCCGAAGACACAACTAGGTTTTGATTCAGTAATGGTTGTGGTAGACCAATTTTCAAAAATGGCACACTTTGTACCATGCAAGAAAACTAGCGATGCTAGTTATATAACACATCTTTTCTTTACTGAGATCGTTCGGTTGCATGGACTTCCAAGATCCATTATCTCTGACAGAGATGTAAAGTTCACCGGTCATTTTTGGAGAACTTTGTGGAAAAAGTTGAATACCCAGTTGCAGTTCAGCTCCGCTTATCATCCGCAGATTGATGGTCAGACGGAGGTAGTAAACCGAAGTCTGGGAAATTTACTTCGGAGTTTAACAGGTGAAAACTCCCGGACTTGGGACCGTGTACTTGCTCAGGCGGAATTCGCATACAACGATTCCCCTAATCATAGCACAGGATACAGTCCGTTCCAGATTTTGTACAGCATGCATCTGCGAGGAGTGCATGAATTACGAGATTTGGGAAAACTTGAGAAACGAAGCGCTGATGGGGAAGATTTCGCCCAAGCAATGAGTAACTTACATGAATAGGTCAAACTGAAATTACAGGACAGCAGTCAGAGGTATAAACGACGAGCTAATACAAAGCATTGGGAAGTTCAGTTAAACGTAGGAGATGAAGTCCTTGCGTACTTACGTAAGGAACAGTTTCCAAAACGAGAGTACAGCAAGCTAAAATTTAAGAAAATCGGGCCCTGTAAAATCATTCGCAAATTTTCCGCAAACGCCTATGAACTACAGTTGCCACCAGGGATCGGTATTTCCCCTATTTTTAACGTGGCAGATCTGTTTCCTTATGTCGCTGACTCAGCAGATAATACAGCAGCAAAGCCACCGCGGGACACCAGTTGTGAAGCAGATTCGTGGACGAGACAGATGCCAATGGCACCACCCCTAGAGATCGAAGGGATTCTAGACACACAGGTAGCTAAGCGCACACGCAGGAAGGAGTATCTGCGGTATTTGGTCAAGTGGAAGAACCGTCCGATAGAGGACAGTTTGTGGCTTAATGCAACGCAGATACAGAAAGCAGGCTATTCTGTCGACGACCTCATGGAACGGAGCCATGACTTTTTGCCACCCCGGAAGCCAGATGCAGGAGCATCCAGCTCTGAGGAGACAGAAGGTGGTTGATGGTCTCGTGGAGAGACCAAAACAAACAATCATACATGCATAGCTGGACAGGTTGTTAGACTTGTCGGTTATTTTACTTTCCTTTTATTATTTGTTTATTTTCCAGAAGGTCGTTAGGACCATGACAATTACAATTGTGAACTGTTTCTATTAATTAGGAATTAGTAACAGTAAAATAGGTTAACAGTAAATTATCATTTTTATGAATTGTATTAGTTAGGAGCAATTAATGGTTAACCTACAGCTTTGTAAAAGAAACTGGTGGACAGTTACCCAATTCTGGTTGGGACAGTTCAACCTAAACAGAAGAACGGTTGTACCTCCGAGAGATTAAAAAGGGAAAAGCAAAACAGTGTAGGGATTCCTCAAACAGAGAAAAGAAATATACAATCATTTGAAATAAAAACTTGTTTTTATCCATTGAATCACCACTGTACAGATTAATTTCATGCATCAATATATATATATATTCTGTGTAACTAATTTACATTGAAATAACAAAGACAACAAGTATTCACAGGAAGAGCAGGGCGCTGCTACAAAGATCACTTCCAGATAAAGGAAAATGAGTAATTGCGAGCGCAGACTACCAAACAGGTAATACCACACAAACCCTCATGTTATTTATGATAAAAGTAAACGCTGGATTGAAAACCAAAAACAAAATTGTATCATTTCATTAACTGTCATAACCAAAGTATACCACAGTCATGAGCGTACCACGCTCCATCAGAAAAGCTCATTCGAAACAGAGCTTCAAAACCAAGTTTTCAACCAAAAGAACGATACAACCAAACAGAGCAAAGAGTTATCACAACGAGGAAGCACCCGAACAGAGTCGGTGCGGAAAAGGGTTTCAAATAACCAAGTACCAACATTACAGGACGAGGGTTTCAAATAACCAAATATCCACCTTACAGAACGAGGGTTTCAAATAATCAAATATCAGTATTACAGAACGAGAACTTCGATAACGAAAGACAAACGTACAAAACCACAGAAGAGTTACACAGTCGAGAGAAGCACCAATTTCACCATTCAGGTGACAGACTATTATAAAACGAAGTCTCAGAACCTCTACAGAATTACAGTCAAGCCAATACGGAAAGACCCTACCCGTAGAAAAGGACTGGGAGGGTTCGAACGATTGCCAGAGACCGCAGGGAGCGTCAAGCAACGGAGACCAGCTACCTCGAGCAACCTGCAAACGGAATGGGAACAGATTAATACTATTTACAGTCACAAAACAACCATTAAAAATAGCAAACGAACGAGCTCTGAAACGCAGAACCTCACCTGGAGTTGAGGAGGCAGCATCGTAAAACAAAACGATCACTATACCCCTGAAGACAAGGAGCGAGGGCGTTAGGGTCTGAAGGAGAAGTGGAAATCAAGTTTAGCAGGGAACCATAGCTTACCTTAGTAGCAGAGCTGAAGCGTAATAGATTGGCGGGGACCCTGTCACAGGACAAACTCGCAAATTAACTAGCAAGAAACAACATTTAAATGACAGAGACTAGTTCAAAAACAACAAGCCAGAAGATTATTACAGTGCAGGAGCGGACAGTGCCTCCATAGTCATTGTAACCATACCTCCAGAGTGGCGGAGGACCGAAAACATCCATAGAACACAGTGTTGGAATTAGAACGACGGAGGTGCAAAAATCCCCACAGAGCGGAGCTGGAGTTTGGCACAGTGAAAAGTGAAAATGGCAATCGAGCAGGTCTAGGGTTGACAAAAGACGAATGACCGTATAAGGGAAACCGGCAGGTGGAAAACCCTAACCGGCGCTACAAGTCAGAACCCCAAGAAAATATCACGAGAGCGTACAACAACATTAAAGTCAAACGGCTGTCATATTGAATGCACCAAGTCTTGTTATTTAAGGTTGCGTTGGAAAAGGCGGGAGGCCATCAATTTTCATTCCAAAACTATGCTCCAACTAAGTGATTTTTTGATTTCTCTATGTAAAAGAAGGTTTGGCCATAAACTCTATAAAACGATTCAAGGAACCTACGATCGTTGATATCAAGGAAACTACCCAATAGGCCTATGCTTAAGTGTTAATTGAACCACCATTAATAAATGCGGAAAACAACAGAATGTGAAGTGACACAAGTGTAAAATACCAATTAACAGAGAGATTAATTCCGATGAATAGAGAGATATTTTTTTCCAAATGATAATTCTTTTGGGCTCTACCCTCTGAGAGCCTCGTTGTTTCTTATTTATAATTAATAGATAAAGCCTTCTTGGCCATTATCCTTTACAAAAGCATGCTTTTACATAAAGTTATTTAAAGTGTAAAGCTTTGTTATAGCTTATCCGTAAGCGATATATTTAGCATGATTTATTCTTAACTCTATTCTTATCTTAAACTAGGAAAGCATGAAAATTGCTAGTTAAAGGACCCCACTCCCTTGTGCATAGATTTTTTTTTTGGATTTTTGGAATATGTTTGAAGATTTTTTTCCTATAACTCACATGCTCATGCATCAATTATGGTACTTATTTTTGGGAGACCCTTCTTATTTCTTATATTTATTTTTATGTATCAAGGACTCATTTAGATATATATAGAGCCTCAATATAAGAGAGAGAGAAGAGAAATATGATGAATAAATTTTGGTGACATTGGAACCTTTTATAAAATTTGATTACTATAAATTTTTGTTTTTCTTTAAACTATTTCAAACTATCAAAAAATGATCATTTATGATATTTAAAAACAATTTTTGCTTTTAAATCTTTTTTTGGATTTTTAATTGTGTTTTGGGGAATTATGAAGATTTAATACTATTATTTCTTACCATGGTTTGGAAATCAAGATTAATCTATTTACATCTTTCCTTACAATATTAATTCTATTCTTGAATTTCTTTGATCATATTAATATTTTAACACCATCATTTTAGAAGCTAATTTTCACTTATACATTACTTGATTTGAATTATTAGAGCGAGTTTTTTGAATTTGGGTCATTTGAATATGTGAATTTCATATAAATGGGATCAATACTTTATATGTAATATATTTTATATGTAATAGCATATGTGATTTATATAGTCTTGTATTTATTTTTGTTTAATCATTTCAAGCTTTTAAGTGTTAAAAGATTTAAATTTATTTGATCATATTAATATTTTAACACCATTGTTTTGAAAGCTAATTTTGACTTGTGCATTACTTAGATTTGAATTATTAGAACGAGCTTTTTGAATTTGGGTCATTAGGATATGTGAATTTAATAAAAATGTGATTAATCCTTTAGATGTAATAGTGTATGTGATTTATATAATCTTGTATTTCTTTTTTTAATTATTTCGAGCTTTTTGCTGCTAAAAGATTTAACCTGCCACAGTGAGGATAATGTTAGATATCTACATTGATTGATTCTTGATGTGAAAAATAAAAATAAAAATAGACTTTTCTAAATTTTTTAAAGAGACCATAGGATTACATCATTGTAGTTCTCTAAATTTTATGAAATATCACAATAAGAGTTATTTCTCTGAATATGCATAAACAGAATAGAAGGAATTCAATCATATTATTTTTCCAGTTACATAAGTTTTTGGGTACATTATTTTTGTATATGGGTAATTATTTCTTGTATATGATATCCATCACTGTACTTTTGTAATTATGCATCCCTAAATCTATTATTATATAAATGACTAGTTAGGTTAATCTATAATATAAACATTAACTACTATATATATTATATATTATATATAATATATATATATATATATATACATATATATTACCTTAGGATAATAATATGACATTCCCCGCAATCTCTCTTCGCAATAAGAAGAGATTCATAGGCTAACAGAACCTCTAAACTTGCCAAGAGTGGTTATTTTAAATGGCTTAGGTTGTGTGAAGAAATTTACTATGAGCTACATCTCCTTGTTGACATATGGTCCAAAACGCCCATGAACACATCTTAGAGTTCATTTTTCTGAGTTGTTGGCCAAGCGTTGATAGTTTAGTGCTAATATTAACATTTGTAATGTGATATTTCTTACTTGAATTCTCTCTTTGTGCAAGTTCAAAGAAAGTCAGCCAAGTCCCCCCACTCCCACAAAAGAGTCTATTTTGGATGGTCAACAATCAGGATTATAGTGTGGTAAGGACTCTAAATATTTCATTGATTCCAAGAGACACCTCTGTTTAGGGGAGGGGAAACCATAGATGCCATAGGTAGAGGGGCATGCCATAGGAGTATTAATCAAGCAAGAAAGGGATGACATGCTGAAAGACAAAAGGGTATTAGAAGGGAGAGACCATGTTCCCATACTAATGAAAGAATAAATGATATTTTTAACAATATGAGGAGGATAAGAGTTACTCTAAGGGGAGATGACCATTGAGGGTGGAGCTCCAACATCCTGGAAATCCCAAGGTCTCATTCCCAAATATGTCACTTTCTCATCAACAATGTAAATAGTATTCAACCATAGTGATGGAGGACTGACCTATAGAGACACAAGAGGATAAGGGACCATTTGATTTTCCATATCTCTAGGTGACAAACCCCAGCTCTATCTCCCTCATGAATTCCTATGCCTTTCTTGCTATTGTAAGACAGGGGACAATCCCTTAAGATATGTACTTCATGGTGACACCTCCAACATATGAATGTAATTCCTTAATTATCAATCATTCGTTGATGCATAAACCCCCTATATCAAAGATTGAACTTAATCCAGACTTATGCATGAATGCAATAAGATAGGTAAATACACATATAAACAGAGATGTAGCAAAAAGAAAACTTCATTTCATTTATATCAGCAAATTGAAATTGCTTACATACAAAAATGGAAATAAACTAGCTCAGACAATAATAGCTTACCTGTCACAAAAAATGTGGTGGCTACATGCCTCTAAACTATGTTAAATTGAAGCTTGAAGGCCTATTTATTATTGAGAAACAATGGAAAACCATAAACATCCAAAAACCTAACCCTAGGAGATGAAGCATCAAAATTATGGGCAGTGTTTGGGAAAATTGGTATATCAACTTCCTTGGGTCGTAAATTTGGCATGGAAGCTTGATTTGATGTGCATAATACCTTGTTCAAAAGATATCTCTAATGACTAGAACTTTCGACTAAAAACATAATTTCAAGCCTCAATTTTTTCCATTTTCCAAAAAAACCTTCGTTTACAACATCAAAACGGCTTCGAAAGTTCACAACCTGAAAAACTGCCAAAAATAATAAATTGAGATACAATTAACAAAGCTAAAAAACTAAAAGAAATAATGGTGGAGGTCAAAGTGGAATAGGCCAGTGGCCACCAATATCCACCTGGATTAGTCCTCCCACCTTAGGAAGCAATGTTACCCATTACGTTGAACTCGGTCCTTGGTAAGCCACTTGCCTTGGTTAAGGAGTTCACCATCTTTGACAGCCTGGTATAGTTCGATATTTTTTTGGAGAGTATTATTGATATGTGTGTCCATTATATGATAATTTGTGGCATGTTCCATTGAGTCTGGGTTTAACTTTGTTGGTGTGAGTTGTTCTGCAATTTCTGATTTTTCCAGTAATGGTGGAAAGTATTGTCAAAGGCAGTCCACATTAAACACTAGTTGTAGGCTAGGAAAAAGTGGAACGTTTAGCTCAAAAGCATTGTTCCCTATAGCCTTAGTTATGGTGTAATTCCCATGTCGAAGTGGGAGAAGGTTAAAGTGCAGCTTAGCGAGGTACTGCTTTCGTAAATGTAACCAAAATTTGTCACCTACCTAGAACTTGTGTGGCACCTGAGGCTGATCATGACATTGCTTGTACTTAGCATTGGTTTTGTCCGATATTTGATGGACCTATTGGTGGATGTACTGAATGCACTCAATGAAGTTGTTAGCTTTGTTAGCTTCAAATTAGACATGAGTCGAATCTATGAGAGTTGTTGCAAATGGTTTGGCCACATCAATGGGACATAGTGGCTGGAATCCCAATCCCACCCGAAAAAGGGTAGTGGGGAGTTGAGAAATGGAGAGCTATATTTTAGTTGTTCTTGAAATAGGGGAGGCTTTCATCCCATGTGTGTCAATGCTTTGAGTTCTACATGCGTAAAATGTGTATGATCATCCTATTCATGACCTTTGTTTGGCCATCAGTTTTGGGGGTGGAAAGTCGTGGACATAGTGAGCTTAGTGTCGAGCATCAACTATAGACTTGACCAAAATTTACTTAGGAACCTATTTTCCCACTCTGAGAAAATGGAATGTGGGATCCGAAAGTGTACCCACACACATTCAAAGAATATCTTAGTAGTGACTTCTCCCATGATACTCTTCTTGCAGGTCACTAGAATGGCCTATTTATTATTCAACCAGTTAAATTGATCTCTCAATAAAATGGGAAAAAAGATCTGCAAGCGATTATTGGGCTTTACCATATCAATGCCATCGACAACTACTTGTAATTTAGAGTGATGTGTGCGTACCTATGGATAGTGTTTTTGTGCCAATCTATTAAGCTTTACATTATTAAATGCCAACATTTTGGATATTGTCAGTGGAAACTATGTAATATACGCTTTGACTTTATGTCCGTAACTCTTGCTAGTTAGACATCGTTTCTCTTGGAAGTATTATCACCCTAATTTATTTTATTGATTTGAAATGGGAAATGATTAAATTTATTGACATATTTTGAAAAAAAAAATAATTCAATTCAGTAAGAGGTAGATTTAAATAAACAAATACTCATATAAATTATAAACAAATATCTTTATTCTTAAAAACATTCATAATTCATAATTCATGTTTTTATAAGTTTTAAAATTTTTTATTTATGGTTTAATTTAATATACACAAATTTAATTATATATAAATAGTAGAAAAATGAATACTCCCCAAGTTGATGAACCTTTCAAATTAACCACATAGGCAAGGTATGGAACATCATGAGGAAAAACTGTTAAAATAATAATTTGAAGGATAATTGGGATTACTGCATATAATTGTGACATTAATTTTTATACATATAAAATTCTTTTTATTTTATGTAATACTATAATATGATTGCTTTATTTTATCCAATATTATAATATGATTTAGGTAATAATATAAAAAGATTTCGAAGTTTATTATATACATTATTATTTTGTATTATAAATTTAAGTTAATTTAATTTGAATACTTAATTTATAAATAATTTTATTAATTACTAAGATTGAATACCATATTCTCCCAAACTAAAAAAAAAAAATTACATCGAAAGGAAATATGAATAAACATATTTAATTGGTATTAATTAAATATGGTTTGTGCTGGCTTTGCACAAACGATCCCACCCAAAGAATGAACGAACATCCGCTAGGTCGACACCCGATAACAAACGATCCCAGTTAAAGAAATGCCAGGTTAAACCGTTAAATGCTTCAGTATACACAGTATCAACAGTGGAAACTTCATTTCATGGGTTTGGAAAATTCAGTGGAAACTTCATTGGATGGGTTTGATCCGGATCAACCGAGAAAACCTTATTGGATAGGTTTGGAAAATTCAGTGGAAACTTCATTGGATGGGTTTGATCCGGATCAACCGAGAAAACCTCATTGGATAGGTTTGGAAAATTCAGTGGAAACTTCATTGGATGGGTTTGATCCGGATCAACCGAGAAAACCTCATTGGATAGGTTTGGAAAATTCAGTGGAGACGTCATAGGATGGATTTGATCGGGATCAACAGTGGCAACTTCATTGGATAGGTTTGGAAAATTCAGTGGGAACTTCACTGGATGGGTTTGACCCATCCTGCTCAATATCTGTTTCAGGCATTGATATTTCACACAGTATTTGCTCATTGTTCATTATGGCTTTACTTTTCCTGGGACCAAAACGCTGTGTAAAATGTTTAAGACTCTGGCTAGTATGATAAACTTGTTCAGCTTTTCCGGTGTCCAATTCGCCTCCAGTAAATTGATATACTTTAACACTTGGGAGCCGGGCATGAAAAATAGCGTGGGCCTGTTCACTGACCATCTGCAATGTTTACTCAGAGAGAGAAAAGGGCATTCCAAAGAGCAATGGAAGGCCTTTATAGCTTTTCTCTCCAGTTCAGACAAGGACGTATCATATATCACTATATTATCCACCCAATAAAAATTGGTTTCTCAATAAAATGAGAAAATCTATCTGCATGTGATTACTCGGTTTTGCCATTCCAATGCCATGGACAACTACTTGTAATTCTGAGTGATATGGGTCTGTTCCAGTCACATTTCTTATTCTTCTGACCATTTCTGGATCCCTCATTTGTTCCATGAAATTTTCGTAAAATGAAGAATTCCTCAACTTTCTCATTCCCAAACGTATTTTCTCCATTACTTTCTCCACCGATTTATTACATTTTACAATATTGAATGCGAACATTTTTGGGTCCTGCCTTTGGAAACCATGCAACGAGCCATCCCAATCAAAAAAATGCCAACTTAAATTATAAAAAGATCTCTCATACAATCGCCCTATTGAACAATGGCGTGCACCGCTCAAAGAAATAGTTGTATGTTGAAGTGGCATTTCATGCAGCATATGATGACTGTCCAGAACGACTTCGATTTTATTAGTAAAGCGGTGATATGCAAAAAATTCTTTGTCCAAGTCGTAACCCTTTAAACTGTTTCCTAGGATGATAATCTTATTCAAATTCTCAGTTTTCACTAACATTTAGTGCAACATTTAGTTTTTCTATTAATTTTAAACCAATTTTTCAAAAAATGAAACAACAAAGAATTTGCAATGGAATGATTACTTTCAATATTAAGGAAATTAAATCCATTAACTTGGCACTCTAGACCTAGGATTAATCTTTGGTTCAATGAGAGCCCAAAATCATTGTACATAGTCCAAAATAAGAAAAAAGTGAACATATAAAAATTAGGATGCACCAAGAACACATGAACGTTCATATGAATGTATGCATGTCGATGCACCATGCCTACTTGGTGCCTAATATGACATCATCGTTGTTGATTTAATGCTTTCCAAGTTTGGATGCGTAAGAATATGTGTGCATACATAGGAACGCACATGTGTTACTGTTAGCATATGTTGATGGCTTTATTTCCACTTGTACGGACATGAATATTGTGCAATCACATGTTAACTAAAATATTATAAGTTAATGGTGAAACTCTATGGGTCTTTATTCTTTGATATTCCAAAAGAGTCAAGATGCATTGGAAATGGCTCCTTTCAAAATTTCATCTTTTTTATGTTAAATTTCCTTATAGACATGTCAAAAGGAGGTCCATTGAAAATATTTTAAAGTGTTTTGAATCACCTACAACAAAGGAGCAAGACAAGCATCCATCACCAAAATTTGTTTGTATGACCAATCAATCACTCCCATCACTTAAATTTTGTTTACACCCTTCTTGCTAATAGATTATAGGGGAGTCCATATTGCGATGAAATCTCCTTTTATGTTTGCGTCCCTTTGAGGGGCATACCATATATGAAAATAATGATTATGGTTCATATGTGAGATTGTCCCAACCACACATTTGGGTGGGTCTCCTTGCCTTGTAACATTGAAGAAACCTTATGGAATGTTCATGTTCAATTATTGTTTGGCTGTCACTATTCATTTCCTTTGTTTTGGCTCCATTTTGTTCTCCTTAGAAATATTTTAATGGGAACTATTGTTACCACCCAAAGGACTTGATTGTCTTGAGAGGTACTGAAATTGTGAGCTCACCATCTACCACAAACCATAAAAGCTGGCAAGGATACATATTATCTCACTGAAGCATCATGTAACCATTCCTTAACACATTCCTCCAAACTTGTTTTTTTCTACAAATCTTTAGTATTGAGATATTATGCCAACCCCTAGTGGTAGTCCAATTTGTGATTGCTGTGAAAACAAAGTATTTTTTTCCATTATATTTCATGTCCAAATATCTCGATTGTACTTGTAGCCAACTTCTAGAGGCTGTTGTTTTTCATCCAGGGGTTATAGTGGTAGTGGTTGGAATCTACAGCGTCTCACTAAAATATAAAACCAAGGCAATTATTAATTCATCTAATAAAACAAATTATTCCACCTAAACACAAACCTAATTGTAAATTCCTCTAATAAAAAAAATAAAAATTATACCACCTGGATATACTATTAAATCTATAATAAAAACATCTATTTAAAAAATAAATCTTATCCTCTCATAACAACAATAAATGTGAATAAATTTTTAAAATAAAATTCATAATACAAAAGTACATTTTTTTTTGGTGCAGTACACAACCACCACTTCCTCTTTTATATAATTATTATAGTAAAATGATAAACTAATTTAATCGAACTCTTTTTTATTATGATGATATTAATGATGGTAACTAGTGTCTACTATCTCCGAATTACTTTCCACTTTAGAATAAATCAACGTTTAGCATAAATCAAATCTTTATGCTTTTGAAAGAAAACTTCATGAGTGTCACGTCAAGTGCATGCTTCAACATCAGGGAATCATATGCTCAAAAGATGGCAAATCATAATATCTCATTATATGCTATTTGGGAAATACCTAGAAGGAAAACCTTTGGCCTAAAGTAACCATAGTTCTGTGGCTAGTCACACTAGATAAACTATTTACCTATTTTTTAATTTTCATGGGATCAAGGTGCCATCCACTTTCATTAATATTATTGCAATAATTATAGAAATTTACGATAACAACCCTTTCCAATCAAATTTGTTTCCTTTCCATTTTTATGGGATCAAGGGGCCATCCACTTTCATTAATCTTATTGCAATAATTATAGAAATTTACGATAACAACCTTTTCGAATCAAATTTGTTTCCTTTTTCCTAATTTTTTCCTTGGGAAAAAATCGAAATAATGGAATAGAGAGATTTTATAAATCAATAAATTCTAGAATCTTTAAAACAACTTATATATCTCGTTGAAATGACGTATATCACTTTGTTTACTTTATTTAGGTTATTCATATTTTTAAATTATATATATTTTTTAATAAAATATTATTATAAATATTTTATTTTTTTAAGGCGTATAAAATAGATTGGTAATGATGTGCTATATAATGCTAAAGTTTGGGTTGAATTATCTGAGAAAAATTTATGTATGTTAAGAAGTAGGTGGCTTAAAGTCAAGCCTCTAGCCTATAACTCATATAAACTTAACAACCAAAAAGAATTAAAAAATTAAAAATTACTTTGATACTATCCAGGGTACTAAACTAGAAAATTATAAAAATAATTATTATTTATTATTTCGAATTTAAAACATAGCTATAACTATATAAGTTGACAAACAAAAGAAATTAAAAATAAAAAACATTTTTATAATGTCGTTATGGTATATAAACAAAAAATTATAAAAAATAATGTAAATTATTATTATTATCATTTTAAAAAATAATATATATGTTAAGCATATATACATTTTAAAAAACATGAAACAATATTTCTCACCATGGAGATTTATCCCCACTTTATCTAGGATATTCTTAATTTATAAAGAGCCTTTGTGACAATACCATATGCTAATACCATGGCTTATCAATTCAAGATGCCCAAAAAACCATACTCGCTTGTTCATATGACATTCTTTTCAGCTCAGAGACACTATTGCACTAAGAGAGACTCTCCCACACAACATGCAAGAGATATTGTAATATTGTGTTACTATATATATGAAAATTAGTAATTAGTAATTAATAATTATTAAAATAAAACAAATAAAATAAAATTTAGAGGGTAGTTTTAGGATCCAATTATTGACAACCCATGATTATTTCAATGATATTTTTATGTAATATAGCCTATTTAAATGCGTGAAATATATATATATATTTAAAATAAGCCACAAAACCTCTATGTATCAAGGATTGGAAGATCAAATTATGCAAGTTTTCACTCAACAAATAAGGTGCGGAAGATTCAATCATTGCAGATTTTTTCACTCAAAAAATAGGTTTGCGCCTCAAGGAGATTTGATCACTCTTGGCCTTATAAATTGGTAGTGAAGATAGAGCTAGGCTAATAGATTAGTCGAAGTAACTAAAATGACATAATTAGTTTGAGTATTTTAAGATATTCTATAGAGATTAAATCTTATGAACCATTTAATAATGACTAATAATTTTATTTAAATCTTTAAAAATTCCTATTTCAAAATAAAAACAAAACTACATCCATAATAAAATAATTATATTTATATAGATATATTTTACGCCATTAATTTAAGGACAACTATCTACATAATTAAAATATAATAATGATGTTTTATATCAATTAATTATAATGTTAATTAAAGAAAAGAATTAATGATTTATATTTTTAGATTCATCATATTAATTTATTCTTGCCATATTTTCGAATTAGCAAATATGGCCATGATAAATCTAATCAAGGAGATAAATATTAAAGTTTCAAGCTTTTTATCTTAACATATGAATGCCTTTTAAATTTAGATCATTTCAAATGTAACTTCAGAACATTTATCTCTCCATGTGTGCTCACGCAACGTTCTTATGAATATTTATTTTTAATGAAATTTTTGAAAACTTGCACGATTGTATTTCTCCGATAGTCTTATAAATCTCAAGCTCAAGAAAAATACCAATCATAGGAATTTTTTATGGTTTATTATTTATTATTTATTATTATTTTCTTTTTTATATCGCGGGTCACAATTCATTGTTCGCTGAATATTTGTCGTCTAATAGCTTAATCCACGGTTGCACTGAGGGGAAGTGCGAAGAGTCGTGGTAAAGTGGCGGTGAAGGATCGAAGTGTTCTCTGACACTGAAGCATGCACATCGTGGTGATCATGGCGTTTGAAGATTACAAATTCGAAGCCCAAGCCAGGTGACAATTAATGAAATGTTTTATTACCCAACACAAGAATGACATTTTAAATTTTAAATACAACAACACTTTTTGGTATTTCTTAGCTCAGTTTCATTCTGTATTTCTAGGCTTGGATCCTTTGGATTGCTCAATCAAGCGGAGGACAAATTCTTCCGCAATAGTGTGGATGTTTGCATCAGATTTCATGGCGAGATGGATCTAAAAAGACCAGGCCACTAAATCAAACGGAGGACATATTCTTCCGCAATAGTGTGCATGTTTGCATCAGATTTCATGGCGAGATGGATCTAAAAAGACCAGGCCACTACGTGATGAGATACAATGATCTGAGTGGTAAGATTTTTTTGTCCTCCCATATGTGTACGTAACATTTAAGATGCCTTCCTAATATGATTTCACTGTGAGCAACATATCGAACATTCAAGTCGCAAACACATGTAACTTTTATTTCAACTTTCCCCAATGGAAAACACTTCTTTTGTTATAAGCTTCGTTGATTCTTCTTTTATTTAAAAAAACAAAACACATGGTAACTTTTATTTCATCTTCCCCACTGGAAAGCACTTCTTATGTTATAAGCTTAGTTGATTCTTCTTTTATTTAAAAAAACAAAATATATTTTTCCTTGCAATAAGATCAATACAGAATCTGGGGTTGTCTTGGCTCATTATATTGATAGCATAAAACTGGTTTTGGAATTAGTAATGAGTGAACTGTATAACTGATCATTCCACTCTTATGCTTGTGGTAACGGGATGTAAAAACGCCTTGGCAATATTATGGAATTTCCACTGGATCTTCAGATAGAATTTGGAGCAGTTTGTCTACTACTAAGTAAGAGAATGCAAAGTTGTATGTCTTGATATAGAATTTGTTGTAAATTGTTTCGAAGCTTTAGGTTTTTTCTTAGCATCTAATTTGTTGTAAAAAGGAAAAAATTAAATTAAGGTTTGTTAAATGAATATGGAATTTGGTAACTCAGTTTTGTTTAGGAGATTGCATGTTAAGCAAAAAAATTACAAGCAACAAAGTGAAATTGAAGTTCTTTCTTTGTAATTGGAAAAAAGTCTCACAGAGGTAGGGTAAAAAGGGTGTGAATAAAAGATTACGAATTACGAAGTACAAAGGATAAAAGTAGGTAAATTTTGTTAAAAGGCTATGAACTAACAATAATATATCTGCATGGAGGTGAGGTCGGATGATCAGATCAGGGATGGTTTAATCGAAATATAAGCAATTGCCATTTATGAATTATTTAAGAATAAATAAAGTAAAAGAAAGTGATTGTTTGCACGAAAATTGATAAAAATAATATTTTAATCATAGTGGAAGGTGAAGTGAGTCGGGTATTCAAAAGTCAAGATGGTATTGCATACACCTTAATTGTAGGGGTGACCCTGACCCCGACCAACAGTGGAAGGTGAAGTGAGTCGGGTATTCAAAAGTCAAGATGGTATTGCATACACCTTAATTGCAGGGGTGACCCTGACCCCGACCAACAATGTGTAGGACGGATGTTATGAGTGGAAAGGTTGAACCAAAGTAAAGTAAGAGAAAGCGATTGTTGACGAGAAAATTGATAAAAATAATATTGTATTAGTAATCGAGGTTGAAGTTAGTTGGGTAGTTGGAAGTCGAGATAGTATTGCATACAAGTTAGTTAGAGGAGAGGGCTCGGAAACCCCAACTTACAACATAGTTGGCGTAGTCATAATATATTTATTTTTCATTTTTTTCACTAATGCTATTTTTAATGTTTTAAAAGAAAAATTGATTTTTTTAAGCAATTTTTTCTGTTTTGAAATTGTGTGAGAATAATGCTATTTTTTCTTAAATGTTTTTTTCCAATAAATGTTTATAGAAGAATATTTATCAAGTTTCATATGATAATTTTCGTGTTTAAAAAGATAACTATTTTTTAAGGATTTGATCATTTGTAATGTAATATAAAATATTTGGTTTAGTTTAAGGAACGTTGTTGATTTTTTCATGGATATAAGTATTTGGAAGTTTATGTAATTTGAGATTATTGAAATTATATTTTATTGGCTTCCTTTATCATTGCTCATATATACAGCGTGAGTGGGCCTAATGTTAAGAGCATGTGTTTCCTCCTAAGAGGTCATAGTTTGAAAACCAGAGGGGGGTAGAGTATGTATGCCTTTGTAGACTTAGTAATCAAATTGCTACCCTTGTCCCACAAAAAACAGTCTCCCATACACCAAATTTTTTTTGGTGTCTAGCTTGGCTGTGACCTTAAAAATCGATATTGTTATTATTATTATTAAAATAAAAGAAAATTTCAGTTAGTCATATACTAGTTTGGTGCCTGGCGTGGTTGTGACCTTAAAAATGGATATTATTATTATTATTATAAAATAAAATTTTAGTTGGTTTTTAAACAACAGATTATTCTCGGAGGGGAAACATGGAAGGAGATTTGTCTTCTCGAAATCCTGAGGACAAAAATTGGGAGGAGAACGGCTGACCTGCAGTTATTCCCAGGTTCTTGTCTTCTTCTCTCAACAATCTTTCATTCTTTCTATCTTGCTAAATTGTCCTGATGATGGACCCCCTTTGGGGTTTGAAACGTCGACTCAATGAACAGAAAACTGTGGACAATCCGGATCATACCACTACAAAAAACATCCACAAAAGTCTGAAATCTAACACAACAGATTATTCTGTTAGAAACCTTGATTTTTCTCACAACTTGCAATTAATGTGCTGACAGAGAATATGGATTTATTTTCTTTCGAGATGGTGTGGAGGATAACTTATTTTTTGGATCTTCCCTAAATAATAAAAGACAAATATTATTCTTTTCAAGCTTCTGCCATTTGTATTTTGTGTAAAATTTTCTTCTGGAATCATCGCATGCGATTTGTATTTTGTGTAGAGTTTTCTTTCGAAATCATCACATCCATAATTGTTTGAATCAGCATTTCGAGCCACCCACAATGGCTCATCATATCTCAGTTGATTTTTCCTTTTCTTAACTTCGGATACAAAATTTAATGTACAGTTGGATCGATGACTCTGTTCATTGCTCATGTAATTTCTTTACATTCTAAGAATTATTTTATAGTAAACCCTTTTACAAAGACCATTAGAAATCTTGGACCTCTTAATATTGGAGTGTGGGAATTCTTCCTTTTGTTGGATAAATTTAGTCCGTGGAAATATGATTTGGTTATGCTGAAATATGTGTGCAAAAACATGACATCAGATATTTTTATTTTCACGAGTGTAGAGGCAGTTTGGAGAAGGAAAAAAACCTCATTTTGGTGGTGTAATGCCCCCAAAGTAGGTTATATTTTACAAAGGATTTTTTGTATGGTTGTATTTAGACAAATATTATGATGATTACCCTTTGTATGGTTACACTGTCTATTGGTGGTTGGATCTTATAAGAAATGAGTGGGGTTTTTTATTTATTCCTATCATCGACATGAGATGTATGTCATTAGGATTGTATGGAAGCAACTGGATTTCATTGTAAACAATAGTTCTACATTTGTTTGGTCGCATGAAGAGATATAAATTTTTTGAATTTCGCCGAGATTCAAATGAACAAAGCTCAGAATATTTTAAAGATGACACAGGGTTCAAATGGATATTTCTTCATACTATCTCAATGGGTATAGATAGTAAATGCCCAAGCTATGCACTTTTCATGTAGTTTAAGGAAAAGTACTAATGTTCAGTTGTATGGAAGCACAACTAAAGTTATATGATTTAGTGAATGGATTATGCACATCAGAAATTGAAAATGGTGCCTTCCTCTTAGAAATATATGTTTTCCATGTGCATTTAGTTGAAGGTTTCAATGATGTTATTGAAAATGGAAGTTTTTTCTCAGTTTTTCCAAATATAGATTTTATTACTAATATACCACTACTAACTCTCGATATCATGATTTATCCTTTCAGGATTCAAGAAGTTTTTTGATAAAAATTTTTACAGATGTCATGTTTGTTTATTATTTGCATAGACATTTTTGAAGATCATTGTAATACGAATTTGGAGTGTTTAGTGAAAACATAGTCATGTCAATTTTTTATATTTTAGTTGGATATTACTTGTGTTGATATACTATTCTGCAAACCGAACAATGCACTTCAATGTGAATTGATGTTATGTATCTATGGATTGTATAAAGTTTTTTGTTATTTCTTATATGAAACTGCACAAACGATGGTTCTTTTTGTATTGAAATATCTATCTAAAATATATATATATATATATATATAATATAATTATATATATATAATATATATAATATAATATATATATAAATATATATATATATAGATTGAATATATATATACAAAAAGTTGATTGAATATTAAATTTTTTTAGTATTGAAATTTACTTGATGTATAAAGTCAGTGAGCATAAAGACTTGAACTTTTTGAAGATGTAACATGAGGTGCAATATTGAAAATCAAAATTTTAGACAGGTAGTGTAAACAGGTTCTGAATAACAGATTGAAAAATCAAAAGTAGAAAGCATGAAACTTGCTAAATTTTGTTTAAGCCCTTGGGGTGAGAAACAATAAACATAAATGAAATGTGTTAATTTTTCATTAAAGTGACGAGCCATTTGAATTGCCTCCATGTGAAAATGGAGGTAAAGTTGGCTGATTGGATTTCGGGGAAGGTTTTATTAAAACATAAGGGATCACAATATGGGAGTTAGTTAAAAAGAAAGTAAATAAATCTATGAGAAAATTATGGTTGGCATGAAAAATCATTAAATACAAATTTTTTTATTTGTAGTCATGGATAAAGCCATTTTGGTGCTTGGGGGTCAATATGGTGTTAAATTGACCTGTCTGCTAGTGATGAACCCAACCTCAACGTGATGCATAGATAGGGTAAGACGGGAGTTCCTAGTTGGGAGGTCAGGTATGAAAAACATTTTTTTTATTTTGTTCGACTATGGAGCCTGAGCCTTCTATAGTTAGATGTCAGAAGGTTGGGGGCAAGAGTTATGGTGTTATGAAATACATAGGTTGGATGTTTGACTATCATATGTTAAATATATTCTTTTTCTTTTCACATTTTATGTTATTAAGTTTTTATATTTTTTTTTAAATAATTGCTTACAAAATGAAGGAATTATTATTGTTTAATGAAAACATATTCGTGTTAATATGAATTATTGAAAAATGCACCAAAAAAATCTCAATTTCACTTTTCCTTGGTCAATCTAGAGAAAAAATGAATTTCCATTTTAGTAGAAATCTTGGAGGTATTTAACTGAGGTGACATGAAACTTGTCACTCAGTTAAATCAGTTAATTCGAGTTGTAGAAGCTTGAGTTTAGTTTAGTCTGATTGATTTCTAATTTGTCAAAATCCATTTCAATTAAATTGAGTTATTTTTAGTTAAACTAGTTGTAACTGCTAGAAGAACTAGTAAGGTCAAGTTTTGGAAGTGGACCTTCAACCACACTCAATGATCTAGCAATTAACTGATCAATCAACCCAAAATAAATGATGCATACCAAGAATTAAACTTACCCATTTGAGATGGATATTCCAAGCCAGAGTACTATCAGTTGTAGACTATTCCCATTCATATAGGTGGTCCATGCAGTCAAAGGAAGGACCTAGAGGAATTGCACAATTCAATAGAGGGAATTTCCCAAATAATAGGGGCTAATTTCCTCAAGGAACAACACAAGGAAATAGGAGCTTAGAGGGATTTAAAATTAGCTAAGTGTTAGCTAGGGTCGGTTAGTGAGGTAGAGGGACAGACTATACACATGCACATTGTGATCGAGCTTGAGCAAGCATCTGTATTTCATCTCTATTCTTTGATTAATGCAATATAGATAGGAATGGGTTTTGAGCATTTTCTTTCCTCTAGATAAATATATGTGCATGTGCGATCTTTTCTTTTTCAAGTTTATAATTTGTGTTCTAAATGGTGAATTAACTTTTTCATATCCCTAGAATAGCTTGGAGTCTTGTGATTTAGTAAATTTCATGAGCAATTTTGAATCTACACATTGATTTCTACATTGTATTAGAGCAAGATTCATAGTAGAGAAAATATTTTGAAGTTGTATTTGTAGGAGGATCATAATTGCAAGACTAATTGTTTGGAGCTAGAAGGATGCGTTTCTATAGGCTAAGACTCAAGTATGCCCTTGAGGGAAGGTCAAATTATATTTCTTGGAAGGACTGTATGGAGGCAGTTCTGGAAGATAATGGATTGAAGGAAGTCATTGATAATGATATCTCAAAACCAATAGCAACTAATGCTTAAGATCTAGTAGAATGGAAGAAGTGTGTATCCAAGGCAAGCATAATCATATTGGAGGGAGTATAAGACCATATTTCTCAAATATCCAAGGGAAAGAGACTATATATGCAATGTGGCAAGCATTAACCCATTTTTCTATAATAGCAGTGACCATGGGAAGCTGGCACTCAAGGAAAATATTTGAAATATGAAGATGCAGAAGAATGAGATGATTTCGTAGTAATTGAGTAGGCTCACACAATGTCATGATGAGGTTGGTCAAGTTGGTGTTACTATTGCATAAGATGATTTGGTAGCCTAACACTTCTAGGCCGTCCCAAGATATGACACAACTACCAAGATTCAGTGAAGGGGAGGGATAAACTACCAAATTGAGAATTCCTATGGTCTAATTTGGTATAGGAGGAAATAAAATGGAATACCAGAGATGGAATCTCATCCAAACAAGAGGAAGAGGAGTTTTCTCTAGTCATTGAAGGAATGAAGTCCAAGACCCAAGGTAAGTCCAAATACAATGAAGAGAGAAATAATAAAGACTTGTCCAGAATCAAGTGATTTCACTTGTTATTTTTACATAGGGCTACATTTTTATTTTATTTGATAATTGCGTTTCTTCATTAATGCATTAAGTTCAGCCCATATCATCATTACATTATTCATATCTGCACCATTATTCATCATCATATGCAATTATATATAAAGAAAAACATCATCATCATTAATGTAACAGAACATAAAGGAACAGTAGAAGAAAAACTTGCACACACATAGATACACTAGGATTAGTCCGAGACCCGGGCAAAACCCACTATGGGGAAAACCCTTGCAAATATTCTTCTTCTTAGCTTGTGATCAAATAATTCAAAAAAAGAGAGTACAATGATCCATAACTTTATCGACGCAAAAAGACAACTATGATATCCATGAAACAGATCTAATCATGCTTATAATCAAAATCCTCATTTTGATGGTTTTAGTGTGTTGTCACTGGCTGTAGTCAACTACTCGATATTGTTGAATACTGTCGTCATTAAGCATAATATTTAGAATACTGAAATCTCATATTTGAGTCCAATATGCAAGGAACAGGATTTGTGCAAGCGTCTATAGCTATCTTGGACGCTCTTCGTAGAACTAGAAGACTACTTCCAGAGAAGATCTGGATGCTCCCAAGTGAACTAGATGACATTGTCCGTGGTCAACCATACCCAGATCTTCCTCAAACCATGGATTCTCTCATAAGGCTACTGTGCAAGCATATATGGAAGCTCGGATGCTCTCAGGACCATACTGTGCATGTGTCTGGGGAATAATATAGCTCAAACTGTCTCTCAAACCATGGACGCTGCTATAGGCTTATGTGTTAGTGTCTAGGTATTTATAGATGTTGTCTTGACCACTATGTTATAGCATGTAGGGACTAGAATGCCTAGTTTTATGCCAGCGTCTGAGTAATAAAACCTTAGATCAGTGCGAGATTCACCCCTAATATTTTAGGCCCTTGCACGAACTTTCCTCTGATAGACCTGTGCGAACCAAGACAATAAGATAAGATAATATGGCTTGATTAATGTGTCAAAAAGGGTTTGATGTCTCTTATATTTATAGGATTTCTTGAGGGTCCAATTAGGGCTGATGCTAACCTATCCAATTTAACATCTGTTGAGGGATGACCTAACACAATATACATGAGTGACTAAATAAATTCAAAAATTAACTTTTTCTTGTCCAAATAAGGTGATATTTAGGTCGATTTTGGTCCTCCCGAAAAGAGGAACATAATGAAATTATCATGTCAGCCATATGAGTTGTCCAAGATGGAATTTGACTGTAGTTGAAAAGATTAACACTTCCTCTCAACTAAGGAGAATTACACCTACCAATATTTGTCCATCAATCAAAATGTCATTCTTGTGTCTTTAAGTGTCATCAGATATCATCCCTGATCATCTATGTCATGTAGTCATCACATAATGGCTACTTAAGGTATCTCATAATCACAAATCATCAATGCACATCTCTATCTATCCATTTCTTATTCCTTCTTCTCTTGATTTTTCCTCCTGGTATGTTGAACATTCTCGAATCTAAAAGAAGAAGAATTTTTTACCGGTGGGGATCTTAAGCTACCACATGCTATCCATAAGGTTGCTACCTGGAACCTCTTCCAACCAAATACTGCCCATGATATCACCATTAATCGTCATCGAAGAGAATATCATCAAGGAGAACATGTCAACCTGTAACCACATCGGGGAGAACATATCGACCCATAATCTCATGGGTGAACTATACATATATAACCCCATATTGAGCAATAGGATATCTAAACACATAGGGGAGAACATATCGACCCTTGGATCTCATCTTGAAGCTCAGTTTCAACCTGGAATTACATAGGGTTATCTCAAGCCATCCTATTTCCTACGAATCTTCCTGTCGATGACATTGAATAGTCATGTTGTAGAACACTTGTGTCATAATCTACTTGGGTTTTACACCCCAAGTACACTCTCAACTCATTGTCCAAATGAGGAGCAACATTCTCGACAAGCCCATCTTGTGGGTATGAAGCGAACTGGGGTATACTCTGCAAAGACCAAAGAGGGGAGCAACATTCTTCGGCCCTATGAAGATAGGGGAGGAACATATTCAACCCTAGGTAACAAATAGGGGTAATACCCTATTTTCCAAAGTTCCCTCAACCTAAGGAACCCTCTATCTCAATTCGTCATGCTCGAAGCTAAAAACATGGAGGAAGAGTTGGATCAGTGTCCTCAATCAACGTTGCTCTCATCATACTCAAATCTGGTATCATCTTGTCTCAATAGAGGTTGTTTCCTATTCATACATGACATCAAATCAAATATCACGTTAGAACATAAATAATCATGTAAATCACAAAAGGATACCATACTCATCCTCCCACTTAAGGAGGTGCCAACCATAAGCCTAAGCATTTTTTGAACATCTACACTAACTCAATAAGTGACAGTATCTCAGTCCCAACTATAAATATGGGACTTTCTGCCAATCATATCTCACTCTATGTCATCACAATGTATCCATACCATATCTAGATCTTTTTCAGAGAACTCTCTAAGGAGCTTCTTCATCCTTCCTCACATCTAGCCATGCTAGCAACATCGTACTCATCCTCAATCATACTATGGACTTCTCGCCCAAGGTATCATGGTAGATCTCATACTAAAGAAACATCCAAATGTGCTTACCAATAATGTTTATCAACCAAAATACGTCCATGTAGTTAATATCACATGAGAACTATCTCAACCTCAAAAATAGAATATCTCATGTAGATATTTCAAGGGATGCTCAATGGAAACTCTATGTGAATGAAACGACTCACTCATGAATTTATTCAGGTTATATGCTCATCATATATATGTATATATATGTATATGGATGTTCAAAATGAAACATCAATGATTCAATCAACATTCGCATGCCATGTCAAGTTCAACAACATCTTTGATCTTTAAATTAGAGTATCCAAGGATTTTTAATTTCATTATTCAGAAAACAGATTCCAATAGCTTTGGAATATAGAATTTGTTTTCCAAATTCCATAAATTGATTCATTATTCCATGATACATCATTTCGAGTTTCATAATCTATCTCCCTCTAATTTATATTATCAAAGGCTCATCACCTGTTAAGGTTAGACCATCAAGATGTAAAACTAAAACAATCATTAGGGGATTTTTGAGGTCTAAAATGGGCCTCCTAAGAAAAATGTACAACCAAAATAAAATTTATAAGAACCAATAGGATTCAAGATGAAGATGTCAACCATGGGGGATGATTCACCATTTTTGGAGTAAAAAAGTAAAAATATTAAAATATAATAAAAAATAAAACTACCTTTTCAACTCATATTTTCAACTTATCTCCCTATGGGTTTACTCATATTTCGAGCGGAAACACTAGTTGGATGCATAATTTGATTTCTCTTCCAAGGAGTAACCATGTTGCATACTTTCGATGGACCCTTTTGCATGAAAAAATGAGAAATACATGACAAAATGTGATTACAATCACGTTGTTCATGTATTTATCAATTTTCATGTACCAAGTTCCATAGAAAGCATGCAACATGTCTACTCCTCAGATGAGGAATCAAATTATGCATCCAGCGAGTGTTTACACCTGAAATTTGAGTAAACTCATAGGGAAATAAGTTGAAAATACGAGTTGAGATAAATAGCTTTTTCTTTTTTCCCTCTAAAATTTGATGATGTCATCTAATATTATTTATTATTTCCACTATTATTTTATAATATCCTTAGGAGGCCCATTTTAGACCTCAAAAATACCCTAATGAATCAAATCCATACCTTGGAACTCATTATCCTGACTTCATCATATAACTATCAAATATAGACATATGTGGAGCGTGGAGCTTTCTTCATTCAATGCTCTAAGCATAATGCCTTTCTAAGCCAACATTACATAAACGAATGTTGTACCATCATACAATAGAGTCACCTTATCAAATTTTTGAAGTCAGATCACAACCATTATCAAAGTCATCAACATCACAGAATCAATTCTTTTGAAAAGGAGACAGGGAGAGCTCATATCAAGTCATGAATTAATTTATTAAGCCAAAATGTTGTCATCAACCATGCATTAGCAATCTGATTTTGATCAAATCATTCTCATAATCATAATACAAGTCATTTCTGTCACTAGGTGCAAATGCATATACCAAGGATAAGTCATGCAGGTTCCATTTTCATGTTGAGTCACAACTATTAGAACCTCAACCATTGTGCTAGAAATGAGAAGGCCAATACAAAATCTCTTTTCCAAATACTCACATAAGTCATTATTCCCACATATCATATACATCAAGGCAAATCAACAATCATCAAATCGGATCACCAGTCATTAGGTCAAATCCAAATTTTCTATCATAGAGAGATATATAGTCAAACCATATCTCAATCATGAATTCAAAATTCTAAGTTATTGTCAAGTATCATGAGACAAGACTAAATAATTGTCATCTATATCAATTAGCCAAATCATGCCAAAATTTTGTAGCACAAACATAATGACATATCTATATGTATGTCCTAGTCATCTGTAAACACATGTTCATTCTACCTGTTCATGTTATCGAAAACATTCAAGCTTTTCCTGCTTCCAAATCTTGTTGTTATCTGCAACTAATCTATGGAAATAACATTTTCTAGGCCATTGTTCAATTCCATGCACAATAGTTCATTTTTTTATGTGATCAACAATCTAACCCAATAATTTTAGAAATCATATTATAGTGGCATCATATGTCAAAGACATCTTGATTTAGAGCTCAGAAAACTTTAGAAAGCTTCAGATGATGGCCAATTGTAGTCAAACCCCTAGATTATCCCTTCAAGTTAGCATGGGAGTGTGTTTAACTACTTGGGCGTGTTAAGAAATCTAGGGCATTCAATGTTAACAATTTATCTGCCTGATAATAACTTCAATCAAATCCAACTTTGCAGGAGGGATCTAACTCTCCAGGTTCCCTAAAACTAGATTTTCCTTTCACTATCCATAGCTAGATTGCTTTATCATTTTGGACCAAGTTATATGTCCTACCATGTGCCAGTTCTTTTACAAGTGATATATTGTAGTGGGGACACCTTGTATGTATCCTCTCATGGTACACTGATACAATATTCCCTCTAGTTTACAAAGTAGACACAACAAGTCATTATCATTAGATGCAGGTATGTCATGTTTTCTCCATAGTTTATATTTCATGCAAACTAAAATTGTAGGTGATGCTAGAGATCACGAAGACAGTGAAAAAACACTTTATTAAGCTCTATTCCTATACAAAATAATACTTAGGATTATGTGCAGTCAATCATGGTGAGTGCAATGAAAAGGGATTCATCTATTACAGGTGGATGACTTTAGAGTGCTAGGCTATATATGCGATGAAGATCTGAATAAGCACAAAAGTCAAATCATCAGCAACCCATTCTAAGTAGAAATGTCTGTCAATTTACATGACCTTTTTTTTAAAATAAAATTCATGTTTCTACAAATACCAGAAATGGGATTCTGTTATAGCCAATGCATACACATCGATTGTTGATATATAACCCTGGAACCCATTAAATATATTCCACTATTAGAGTGTTGTTCATAAAATTAACCTGACCTTAAGGTGTTTGTTTGGCATGACCATAAGGTCTCTCATTCTCCTCCAATCCTCTGATGGTAGGTATTTTCCACCCATGAGATTGGGACCAAAACAAGGGATTATAGAGACTTAGGAAATATCCACCGTATATGACCCTTTACGTCTCTCTTAGGGTTCCAGAGGCAATTTCCTCCACCCAACTGTCATTGAGGGATTCCAAAGTCAATATTCCTTCACCCCCAAGGGTTTTCAGGAATTCTCTCCACCCTTCAGGGACTCTAGATAGTTACTTTAGTGCATCCACACTATATTGAGAATCCAGAGGACATGATAGTGCTTGTTCAAGACAAATTTAGAGTAGGGAAACCAATTGGACTCCACCCAAGAGGGAATCTAGAGAAAAAATCTCCACCCTTATTCAAAATACCATAAGTTGTAGGCTTTCGTTAATGTTTTATTTATAGTGCAAGGAGATGCTCCGATTTTTGGCTCAGTGGAGTCAATTTCCTTTTTAGAGAATCTAGTCATCATCCATGGCTACCATCCTTTTTCCTTGGGAAATTTAATACCAACCTAGCAAACAAATTGGGGCTTACTTTCTTAACCATACTAATCCATTTGTTCCATAGACAAAGAATTTAATGGAGTTCCTCATTTAGTTAAGAAAAACAATGCAAGAATATCAGTCTGGTGGGTATAAGTCCAAATAGAGCAATCCATTTCTATCCTTTAACAACATATAGAGAAATTGACTACTATGTTTCACACAACTGTCATAGTGCATACAATATCATTACAAAATAAGTGTAGAAAATATCCAATCAATAGGTTAGAATAACATCTCACCTTTGCATTGCATCCTGCAAATTTATCTTGATGTGTGCACTCTCCTGCCCTCTTTCATTCCTCCTTCCCCAAATATATATGGGATAATCCTTCTGTTCCTCACCATAATTCCCCCCCCCCCAACATAGATAATTCACATTATCCCATGACATGAGGGGATCGTCGATTTGTTTTTCCTTATCATCTTAAGATATTTTTCAACCATCATATACTACTTAGTTAATGTTTAGTTTTATATTATTGAAGGCTATTGGACTTGTTAGCCCCCAAAAACGCAAAAGTATGGCTAGCCAATGATCTTGTAACATTTAACTATTTTCTCTTTGCATGCCACTTGTCAACCTCTTTTGGTCCATGACAACCACAAGGCCTTCAACGAATAATCTCTCTTAAGAATTGGAATATGTGTCCCATGATCCACTTCTCTCTCTTTTTTTAATTATACTTAGATTATTTAAAATCCATGAAGGGAATAACCAGGGGACTGTGACATTTAAACCCTTGTCCAAAGTCTGAGACATCAATCAGGCACAACCTAGAAGTTTAGGACCGCATACCAAGTTACTTGGAGAACATGTTTGTAATGGTTTGAAGATGATGGAATGGTACATAGGATCTTTCTCAATTTTTCATTGAAAATGATTTGTGTATGACAACAACATGAGAGTTTCAATAGAAAAGAAGAAAAGGGGCCATGCATAGCCCGAGGCAGCACCAGGGAAATTGTCTTTTGATAGAGCTAATATAACAAATCTTGAAAATGTAATATTTCATAATTATTGAACATCTAAAAACTTTAATTAATCGATATAATAGTTGGTTTGATCTATTGATCCATATAAAGGTTTTTGTTCCATGGTATCTTTTCTATCCATGTTAAAAATATTGGAATTCATATTGATTCATATATGATGTAGTGAAGAAAGAGATACAAAAAGGGATATTATAGTTGAACGAGTGCTACCTAACCTATGGAGAGGTAGCTTACCATTAAGTCCAAGGGAATCTACTTTGGATTTAGTGGAGTACATTCTTTATATCTCAATAAAATGGAAATATGAATCATATGACGTAAACGAGAAATAAGAAGGTGAAAGTTGAAATTATTGATTAAAAAAGTAAAGTTTCATCACTTTATTAAAGATGTTTATCTACATCTAGCCAAGACTAGGCGCTTTTGGGAAGTCACACTCAGTGATACTTTATGAATACTTGTTGCTAGATTCAATCCATCACAAAGAAGATAGGATTAAAACCAACCTCCACTTAGACACTATAATAATTAAAATCAACAAACTAAATATTTTATAAATAGTTGTAAGAGGTCATATGGATATATCGTATTGTAGATGTCAGTAACTTTAGAAAATGAAAGTATTATTTGAGATCACTGTTAATGTTTCTTGGTCAATCCTAAGTAAGATCGAAAGTAAATGGTGGACTTCAAGTTTAGATAGAACCTATTAAAATATGTGCCTTGATCTGTGTCTTCTGACTTCTTGAAGTGGAAAGTACAATGTATTTTTGAGCTAACTAAAAGTGGACATTACACAGGGTTTGATTATACCATATGTTACACCTCTTCAAATCTATTGGTTAATAGTTTTTCTTTCGTTGCAGTAGTGTGTGTGGACTAAGTGCCTTTATTTTGATATTATTCACTTAAGGTGCAACCATCTCTTCTTTCATCCTTCACAGTGTGGCTTCTCTCTGAAGTGGATTCTCATATCATTTAACTTAATCTTTCTCATGTCCTTGGTTGCTTGCATGCATATCAAGGACAAATACTTCATGTGGCTATAATTTCTAATAACAGTGTGGATTCTAAATTATTGACAATACATTATTATTATGGACACTCCCTTGCATCTGGAGAAGCATGAATCTAAACAAAGGTGTAATTAGTGTTGACTATAAACTAATTACTCAATTGTTTCATAGGTTTTCCTAGAGCAGATCAGGAAGATAACGTGACCACAAAGAATTACCCTATGTGGTATCATAGGAAATTTGGATACTAGAAATGTAATATTATTTCAGGATTTTTCCTTTCCCCTTTGGAATTTTTCCAAAAAATTAAATGTGTTTATGAAGATAAAAAACCACCTCCAAAACTGAAAAAAAAAATTCTAGACCTTGAGCCTCAAAAATTGACAAATCCAACAACTGGGTTTTTATCTATGGACCAACAGGGGTAAACTTGGCCCATGGTGCTAGCAGGATGTTACATATGGCTTCTTAACAATATTTCTCAGTCAATATTATATTAGGAAGGCATAGAAACATGTGGGTTGAATTCCATGCCCTCTTAAATATACTCTTTCTCTACAAGTAATTGTCTCACTACTGATGATGGGACAATAAATTTTGTATGGGATTTTAATAGAAAAGGTATGAAATGTTTGATAGTCATCAAGATTGAAAAGGTTTTTTTCTCTACTTTAGAATAATTGAGCTTTTCTTCTTGAAAATCTAAACTGAGGGAAGAGATGGGTTCTTATATATTTTGATCTCTGATTTGTGTTAGCACTACTGCATAATATAATTCAAAAGAAAAAGTATATAAAATAAAAGGATCAGAGAAATTGGGAGTGATTAAAGAGGGGTGTCAATTATGGCTTGTTTGATTGCTTGAAAGGATTCCCTTTCATTACATCCCTATTTAGAAACAATTTGGGAAAAATCAGGAACAAATTTATTTACAAAATTAATGTCCTAAAAATGATTGCATCAATTTTTTTATTATGGGGCAAAGGGGTTTTAGAAATAGCCGAAGTTATGTCTAGATCTATACATATTCCTTATTTAGAGACAACGCATCATAGAATTTTTCCTTCACTTAGAGTGAAGTAGGATTTTTTAGGATTAAGACAAATCCCATATCTTTTACATCTCTAAAATATTTGTTTCAAGTTCTATTAGTGATTGTTTCTCTTCTTAAAATATATCGTAATTTCATCCAAATAAACAATAAATTTTCTTTTAATTAGACCTTTGAAAGTGATTTCCATGGCCATTTGAAAAATAGCTCCTGCATTTATTAATCCAAAAGGCATTTTCTAATACGCATAAGTTCCCCATTTAGTTCTAAATTTAGTCTTTAATCTATCATCTAGATGAACAAGTACTTAATTGTAACCTGAGAAACCATGAAGAAAAGACATAAGCTCAGAACCGGTGACTGACTGCAAGATTTGTTCTATAAAATCCTAATGTCACCATTCTTCTTCCTGACTGGTACTAAATTGGATACCCATTTGGAATGCCTCACTAGAAAAATCAATTTTGCTTTAAGGAGCTTATTTAGTTCATTTTTTATTTGATTCTCCATTTTTAGATGAATCTTTCTTAATTTCTGATGAACATGCTTGACATCTTGCATCATTGGGATGGTGTTTTGGATGATGGAAGTATCATAAATCTTTAGATGTTCGTAATTCCAAGCAAAGAGAAATTTATATTTCTTCAACAAACGAATAAAAGCTAATCTCATTAGGAGAAAGACTCAGTCCTAAATTGACATTTTGAGGTTTAGATTTAGATCCAAGGTTTACTAATTCAAACCTCAATGTTGAAATCTGAAATTTACAATTGGATACTTTCTTGAATCTACCTTTTAGATCATAAAGGTTTTCAAGTTTAACCACAGCCTTGGGGAGAGAATTATCCTCAATTTCTTATTTCATTTGTCTATCATGTTCACCTTCATCAATTATCTAATCAGAATATGATTCTTCTGATGTTAAAAAACTAAAGATATGTCCATCATCATTAAACATGCACCAGCTTGTAATGTTATCAGGAATGGAAGGGAAAAAAATTAATTCATTCAAAAATTGAACTGGGCTGAAATCTTCAGGTGGGATTATTTTGGATGCAACATTGGCTAATAAATCAACACTACCATTTTGAAGTTGGGATTAGAGAAATATCGAAATATAAGAAATGCGAAGTGAGAGATTGAACTAGAGTCTAAAAATGTTTCAAATGGTTGGAGATATAATGAATAGTATTTATTAATTGGTTGATAACAATTTATGAATCTCCAAATACTTGAAGATACTAGACATCAAGAAATGTTTCTTTGTACAAGCCTTGAACCAGAGCTTCATCCTCAGCAACATTGTTTCTAAATTCAAACTCTAATCAGAAGGCTAGCATGGTTCTTTCTCCATGAGGACTAATTAAGACACATCCAACTCCAACACCATCATTAGATATAGATCCATCGAAATACAAAGTACAAAACAAATATTTAACTAAAGGTTTATCTACAACATTGTCACACTTGGATAAATCTGTCTGTGAATAGTTTTCGATTTGTGAAGTGATAGAATTAACTGAGAAAGGTGATTCGTAACCTCTAAAGTTACCACAAAAATACTCTGAGAAATAATTCCTAGGAATATTACTAGTGGAGATGACTAGTTAATTTTATCCATCTCTATCCATTACTGAATATTTCATATGTTTTTCGCAGTCCACACATATTTGATTTGGTTCTCCATTATATGGCAACCACATATGAGACCAGTGTATAGCAAAGCAATCGTGTAACTTTTCAGCCCAATCTCTACTTAGGATTAAACCATAGAAACCTAGAATATCAGCAACTAGAATGCCAATGATTTGAAATACTTCAGGATTAGAAGAAAGTCTAATGAGGAATAAGTTGACTTATCCTAATACTTTAGCTTTCATTATATCAAGTTACACTATATGACCATCAAACTTCTAAGGAGATTTGTTCAATTTTAAGCAAACTGATTGGGGCATTATATCAACAATGATGCTCCAGAATTGACTAAGCAATTTTTCACGTTTTTATTGAAGAGATCAAAAGTTAAATGAAATGGGGCAGTGTGAGAATTTGATCTGTCTCCAATCAAGATAGTATTTGTGGAATCAACTTTCTCTATAGAATTAGCAGGAAGATTACCTATTCCTTGAGAAGCTTTAGATGCAACAACAATTGTTAAAGGAGATGCATTCAATTCATGAATAAGATACTTCTTCCATTGTTTTAATCTTGAAACTTCATACAAAGAAATTTTAGCCTTGACTTTTTTCATATCGTCCACTATGTTATACTCAATGTTATCTGAGACAACCAATTTTTTTGATGTAGGTAGAAGATTAGAAGAATAATAAGGGACTAGTTTGTTGATGTTCTTGTCCTTAGTAGCAAAAATGTAAGTTTTACTTTTCTAGATTGTTTGAGGAGAATTAGGTGGTCTTTTACTTCTTGTACTTATAGTTAAGGCTTCATGTTATTTTTCATTGTCAGAAGTGGGGAGGATAAAATATCAAAGCCTGTGAGCTTCTATAGATTCTTCATCTTTAGAATCCTTGGCAGACATAACTATTTCTTCTTCATGACATTCTTCATATGATTCTTCATTTGATATGACATAGGGGGTTTGGGAGGTTGAAGTCTGAGTTCTTTTAAAGGGTTTGAAAGGTTTCTTTGAAGATTCAGCCACTTGGTTTTTAATCTCGACCATCTCATTAGACATAGTTTTGAGGACTTTCTGTAGTTCTTCGAGATCAAAAGGATCTTTTGGAGTTTCCTTCTTAGGCTCATCCTTAGATGTAACCTTATTTGCATTTCTTTCATCCGGTGCAGTTTGTTTTCTAAAGTAAGTATCATTTGCTCCACTATTAATGCTTCTTTCATGTTTTCTACTAGAGTCATTCTATTAGCCCTATCAACAAAAAATGCAATATTTGAATGTAAGGGAGATATAAACCACTCATTCTACAGGTCAACACTAGGTTTCGATGTATCTAAGATTTTATTCAAGAGTTTATTAAATCTAGAATTGAAATCTTTGATTTTTTCATTGGGACTTTTTTTAGTTTTGGAGAGATTGTTAATCAAAGTAGCAGTAGTGAAATCATCACCAAAGTTAGTTAAAAAAATTTCTTCAAATATGTCCCACATAGTAATGGACCCTGATGGTAATGAAAAATACCATGAGTCTACAGATCTTGCAAAAGTGTATGGAAATAATCTTACTACACAGTCTGCTTTAGCTACCCTATTCAAATTAATGGCTAACATATAATTGTGGAGATGTTCTTCAGTAGGTAGTCCATCATCAGGATTAAATTTTGGTAGCCATCTCTCAGGATATTTAGGTAGATCATGGAGAGGTGATGGAATTTTCACAGCTCCAGGAATGGCCCATCGTCTAATTGGTGGTGGGGGTGCCTATCGTTTTTTACTTCCTGCCATTATTGGAGTTTTGGTAAAGGTTGATGTAGAAGGTGTTTGTATGGAAAAAGAGGTAGATTGTGTATTAGTTCTAAATGAGTTGGCATCAGTAATTTGAGAAGAAGGGTTATAAACAAGAGGATTGATTGGATGAAATGTATGATGAAGGTGTTTGTGGAGGTGAATTTGAAAAAATATCACTAGTGGATATTTGTGGCTCAAATTTCTTTGTCTTCTTTAGAAAAGAAGGAAGAGGAAACTTGAATGGAGTAACTCCAAGTTTTTCACTCTTAGAATGAGTTAAAATTTGAGTAGGTTGGAATGATGAAGATACACTACTTTCAGATACCTTTAATTGTTGAGGTTTTTCTTTGGAAATAAAAATACTTTCCATTGTTTCAATTAAGGTTTTGAACCTCTGATACCTGATGAGAGGAAGGTGGATTGGAACATTGAGCTAGTGATCTAGGAGATCTTGTAGATGTTTGTTCAACTTCTGGTCTAGAAGTAGTGGTTTTAGATGAAGATCTAGAAGTTAGAGGTGATATTGAGGGGGAGTGACTATTAGAATGGCCTTTAAATTTAGGTTTAGCTCTTTTTTCCATTCAAAGTCAGGGCCCTCCTTCTAGTGCCAAAAATTTTGATGACTCAGAATTTCTTTGCCTCAATATTGGGGAAACCACCTAGTCGAGAACTTGAATACCATTCCTTTTCTGTTTGGGATAGTAGTTCTGATTGGGGATATAGGGATCAGTTTCTTGTTCAAATACATGATGTAATTTGTGTGGTATAGATGGGGTGAAATAAATTTAATAGTGTAAATATGAATGAAAATAAATAAATCTATATCTATTATCTAATTCCTGGGATATAACTAACTTTGCATATGTGATTTTATAAAATTTCCTTTATAAATGAAAGACAATATAGATCATAAAACATTTAAAAGAGTTAAAATGAATTAAAAAATAATTAAATTGATTAAACGTTTAATCAATATAATTTTTAAGCACATATCACATAAAAATTATATCATTTCATACATACAACTAAAGATAACAACTAATGCACTTTTCAATACTGAAACATTGTTTAATTCAGTTGTAATATTGCATATAATAAAAAAGTAATACAAATTTGATTGAATTTTAAACATAAAACATAGCATCAATATAAAGATAATAGTATCACATATATTAATGCTCTTCTCATGGAAGAAGACAGACTCTGGCCCAACATTTTACTAAAATTATCAAAGAAATACAAAAGTGAAAGTTCGTTGAGTGTTCTTACAAAAATTATGAACCTCTTCTCTAAATACATGAGAGGGTATTTATAAATAAAAGTTATATTATCAAAATAAAAAATGCATATTTTGCTGAGCAGGTTAGAAAAAACACTCCTCAAAATAGGGAAAAAAAGACAAAAATAGGGTTCATTTTTAACAAGAAACTAAACATGGGAGATTCACATCTCTCCCATTTTCTCTCGTAACATGTAAGTATCCTCCAACGACTTGAATTCTATGGTTTGAGCTTTCCTGATCTGCATCCATCCCATAAACAAGGCATCTGAAACAAGTGGGAACGTGCATTCATTCATATTAACAAGGTTGTGAAGAACTACCCATTGACCATAGGGTTTTACCAACAACTGTTGATGATATTCAAGATTTAACTTAGATAATTTCTTGATGTTATCTTCTTTTTCCTGAGATTTCTTATTCTAGTACTCAATGAGTGTTTCGATATCTAGAAGGCATTCTCCTAAGCACTCAGTATTAGTATTAGCATTTGCTAGACTTTATCTAACAGTTTTAGTAATTTGGCCTGCTAGGTCTCTCACTCTATAAATCACTTATTTAGCATGATTTAATCTAATATTCCAATATTTGAAAGAATATATTCATATTATTCATGTATTTTGGGAATATATTCTTTTATTCCATCTAAATTGTCCTTACAAGTGATCAAATCAGAAATCTTGTTGTTGATATCTTCATAGTATGTTCTTAATTCAGAAATTTGATCAATCAATGAGTCATTATTTTTGCAGAGCTCATTGGTGATCTTCAACTTTTTATAGAAGTTCACTTGTTTATGGATGAGGAGAGCATTAATCTCTCTGGATTCTTTTCTAAATACTTTAATATTAGTGTCCTTATGTATCTTAATTATTTTAAGTTGAAGCTAGTCAATCTATGCATTTTGGATCTGAATATCAACTTTGTTTTAAAATTTCATTTTATTAAACTCAGTTTATAACTTTGAAAATTTGATTTTCCATTACTCATCAATATCACGTCTTGAATTTAGTAATGTTTGTTCTAATTCCAAGATTTTTTCGTCTTGTTCTGTAACCAATTGTTGAACCTTAGTAGCTTTGAAAATGGTGGTCATAACATAGGCTCCTGCATATTGCGAAATCTTAGCTAAATCATCAGACAAATTAGATTGATAATATTTCCATACCACATCTAATGGGACACTTCTAAGAAGAGGATCTTGAGAATGTTCCATTGTTCTTTTCTTCTTCTGTTGACTAATGACAACACGGTATTGATGACTATAAAAAATATAAAGTGGCGTAATCTCTTCTACTCTAAGAACAATCTCGTAGGTGGGGAATGTCAGGATAAATTCTTTATCTATTATTTGACCTGATGACTCATTGATAGGAAACATTGCTTTTCTAGCTACAACAGTCTTATCCGTCTTCATTGAAGCTAAATCTTGCAATTCCTTCGCTTGTTGTTATCTAGTCCTTTGTTTAATTGATCTCATACTTTGTCGAGCTCACATGTAGACAAGAGCTATTCTATTTGTTTCTCTGAGGTGTAGTTGTGGGTTTTTTTAATTTTCCTTTGTAGATGACAGAAAAGGCTTTCCTGTGGGAAATTCTAGCTATAAAGAAATCAGGCATTCAGAAGGCAGTTTTTGTAGCCTTTTATTTCTATATTCTTCAAATAATACAAAAACCTCAGGGCCCAGTCGAATTTGTGCTAAATGTTTAATCTATCTATATGATTCACGTGTCTTAAGCAAGTCATCAAAATCATCAGGTTCATGAAAAAATGGTCTTATTTTGACCTAAGTGGTGAAATCATGAATGACCTTTTTATGATTGTATTGCCTAGGAGGAATAGTGGGGAGTTGCATACCCTAAATTTGTTTGATTTCTAGGACATCATGATTGTAATTGTCAAGAGAATAGATTCCACATTGAAAAGGAAATTGTGGCCAAATAGCCATTTTGGAGTCTTTCAAGACTTTAGTCACACCATTACCTATGGTGTGATAGGAAATTTCCCGAGCTAGAAGCTTATCAAGAACATAAATCGGAAGAACATGTGGGGCCGCAAGACTCCCAAATACTTTGACATAAGTGAAATTTTCTTCAGTAAACCAACTGCCAACAAAAATGAAGTCTGTCATGGCTGCTTGAGACAACATGAGGGCATTTTGATAAAAAAATTCTTTATACAAAGGAAACATTACTTTATTGCAAGTTCTATAAAAATGAGGTTCGTACATACATTCCCATAGGATAACATGATATAAGTGAATTGGTGTAGGGTCTTCGAGTTTCCATTTCCATCCCTTTGAAGGAAAACCAAAAGAGAAACAAATGGCATCCATAATATAAACACTCATATAAAAAGATGACATGATTCTCTCTGAAACATTGTGCTTTTGCCTATATTCTAAGATTTTGGACACAATATTATTGGGAAAGATAGTAGCCTAATCCATAAATTCAGAATTAGAAGCAGCTTAAATCAAGGGCACCCATTCAACTATAAATTTTTGTGTTTCCAGAGAACTGAATAGTCTACATATCATAGCAGCAACATCATAGAATTGATTGGCAAGAGAAGCTAAAAAATACATACCCCTACTAACATGATTGTACTTTCTTGGGTCTTATCTCCATTGTCTAATGGGCTTCGACTCCAAATTTATCTTCTCTTCAAATCTTATCAGAAACTGCTTGTTTTAAATCTTCTCATGTTCTGGAAAATGATACATTCTCTTCAAATCTACAACTTTGAAGGATCCTACTATCATTTGCTTTGATGTCAAGAATTTCCTATCTTTGATATTCACATTATTGATCATCCACTTGCTCATATCTGTGCAGGGTAAGATTTCAGGTCGTGCAACAATTTAGTGAAGAAAAGATTTGGCGACATCTGAGAAGGTAGCCTCACATGATGATGAGCCATCAACTTTTTCTTTCTTAACAACTACTACCATGGGGATTTCTTCTTCAAATAGATTGTACATTGATTCCCAGGAGGAAGTACCAGAATCTGACATGCATGTAGTGTCTGTGAATAATGGAGCCATCTATTTTGCTTCTGGTTTCGACTGAGTTACTTCTCTTTGAAAAAATGACCCTTTTCCTTTCTTTCATACGTTGGACATTTCAAAGAAATATCCTTTATTAGTGTTATCACTCATCTTGTTCCCCAAAACTTGTGAGAAAAGGGAATACGACCGAGGTAACCACTAACCAATCTTTTAGATGTAATTTCTAGCCAAACTGCATCCAGAGAGGGCTCTCTCTTTATAATTTAACTTTGTTTTTTGAAGTTGTTATGCTAGTTATGATGTAGAGAGTTTTGTTTTAAGTTTGTTTGGATGGCGATTTTAAACAGAGCTAGGATGCAAGTCTGAAGGAGATTATTCCATTGGGAAATTGAGTCTATGAAGATGGACTGCTGAGTGTGTTTCTGTGATAAAGGTCAATACTACAAAGCAAGCTAATCAGTTTTGGAACAATATTGAAATCTACAAATTGATGGGATGTAAGCCAGGGGGTAAAGGGCAGTCAAGAATCCTTTATCATGGTGGCAGAGGGAAGGTGCATGAATATTTTCAAGGAGCAGTGAAGAATTCCTTGGCAATTTTCAAAGTGAAAGAATTAGTGGAAACAGAAGCATCTAAGAATTTTTGTTTATGCTAGTTCTGAAGAAAACATAAATAATAACAGGAATTGACACAGAGTGTATTTAAACAAGTTATGGGCTATTCTTTTTGCCTGTTGTTAAGATTATGAAACATATATGAAATTTGCAAACATAGAAAACACAAAAACACAGTTTAGAATAACTTATTGATCCAAAGAAAGACATAGGAATTCTGTAGCAGAGCTCAGAACATCAAATCCACATTCAAATGGTCTAGCACCAGTGCACTTCAACAACCCTTGTATTAAAAATATTAGAGTTACAGTGTGGTCCAAAGAGGAAAATCACCAACCCCGAATACATTCCTTGGGGAGGTATTTATACAAAAAGAGAGTTACAAAATATCTTGTAGATAATATATGAAGCAATAACTTCCTTCACCTACTCTGACAAGGGAATAAATGCAGAAAAAAATGTAGGAGTAATTGTGGTTATGCTGGCTGCTTTAACTGACAAGATATTTTTGACTTTTCAACTCAGGAATTTGGCTAGTAATTGTGTCTTTAACTTGCATTCCTGCGTTGTTGTCCTGATCCTTTCACCTGCTCTCGATTTAGCTTTAATGCGTCTTGATCCTCGCTTGAGCTCCTTCCTCTATATCTGCCACGTGTCTTGCTATTTGACCAAGTGTAAATAGACAGAAAGATCCAAATTACCTAGGTAAAATTTCCAGCATACTCTGCCACCATTGGTCTGTAAGCAAATGATGTCTTTGTATTTTCACAAGTGTTTCATCAGCCTCAGTATACCTGTAAAAGTTAGGCTTAACTTCAAAAAGATGATTTATTTCATGTTCTATATAAAACAAATTTTCCAATTTGTCATATAAACTTTGTCCAGAAGGAGGTCCTGTGTCATCTGAAGTGTTGGATGATGCCGTGATCTGATTTGTAAAATACATGTTTACCCTGTGAGCATACTGTTGATGTGATAACAGTTTTTGATTGCTGATTAGCAAACTGGGTAGACCCTTCTGCTACAAGATTGTGAACTTCTCTGTGAAGGCATTAATATCCATCTGCATCTCTTGGCACTTCCTTTCCAAAGTCTGTACAAAATTTCTCATTGTTAGCACCTTCTTCACTGTCAAAATGGT
>APFE031301421.1:0-10407 GCA_000404065.3 Pinus taeda
AAAATAATGAAAAATGAAGAAAATAAAGGCCTCATTGATAAAAAGGGTTCTAAGGATCAATCGATAAGATTTTAACAGGTTTTTGTGGAGATCTCTTCTACTCTCTCTCTCTCTCTCTCATACTCTTGGGTACTTAGAGTTTTCTTGGATAACTCTTGGAGAGTGTGGCATACTTGGAGTTTTGAAGCAAGATGGAAAAGGAAGAGTAAAAAGTTGCAAGAGGACATCGAGATCAGCAACTACACAAGTTTCTTGAAGGTACCAAGTTGCGTGTATGTTTTCCTTACTAGTTTTGGCATGAATAGGACATGCATGTGGTTTCTTGGTCATGATTTGTCATTGGCATGGAGGATTCCCTAGATTGATAGGGGATTTTCCTAGCCTTACCATTTCCTAGACAACCATGGGGATTGTGGGTTTATTTCCTTATTTTTTGGTTGGTTCTCATGTTTCCTTAGCTTGGGTTGAGTTAATAGTCCTGGAAGCCCTGATTGGAAAAATGCTCTGGAAGCCTTGCAACAACTTGGGTTGAGTTACTAGTCCTTGAAGCCTTGGTTGGAAAAACACTCTAGAAGCCCTTGGTGGGTTGAGTTTCTAATCCTAGAAGCCCTAGTTGGACAAATTCTATGGAAGCCTGGTAAAAGCTATGGTTTGAGTTACTAGTCCTCAAAGCCTTGGTTGGAAAAATGCTCTAAAATCCATAAAAGGCTTGGATGAAGACCAATCTGATGATGGTTTTGTGATGTCTAACTGTGAGGTGGAATCATTGCTTGATAGGTTGAGCTAGATGGACTATGGAAGCCCTGGATGGTTTTGGATTGATGTGTTCTATGAGATCCCACATTCATGCTTGGAATATGGAATGGGGGTGAATGATTGAAGAGAGATTTGGCTCAGCCATTCTACAACCGAAAATTTTAAGGATGGAAAATTATCTTGAAGTTTAAGAGCATTGGTGAATCTCACTAGTCCCTAATATGAAATCTATAAAATGTTTATTCATGTATCTATAAAACTATTCAAATTTATATGATTTTATATATGCTCTCTATTTAACGTTGGTGATTTTTAAGGTAAAATTATTTTGTATTATAAAATTTGGGCAAATCATTTTTATAAAAAATGGAAATTGGTGAATCTTTTTTTGGGAAAATCATGGAAAATTAGCCCACCTATGAATATTAGCCCCTAAAATTTTCCATGTCTACAGCTGTGGGGAACATGGTAGTCCCACACCACGTTTTCCCTTGCATCATTAATATGAGGCTATTTCTCCTTGTACTTCTATGAGTAATATATTGGTTTATATGTGGATTTTATGCCTCTTATATCCTTGTTATTTCTATTCTTATTACGTTGGTTATGAGTATCTATTATGATAGTGGCTATGTATGGTTCCCATCATGTTTTTACTTGTATATGAATGAACAATGTATCTATGACCTAACGGATAAAATTATAGCTAAAGTGACAACGAAATAATTCCTGATAGTGAATCTCAGTTAAGTATGAGACCCCTATGCTGAGATCTATTATTTACACATGTAGATTACATATTCATGATATGTTTGATGAAATGCCTATCATAGATAGTAGGGGTCTTTTGGGCGCAACCCAACTTGGTCCAAGTTTTGGTCAAAGACTTCGCATTTTGAGCAGAGTGCACAGAGAAGGAAAATTTCTATTCATCATGTAATTTTTAGGGGCTTTGTGGCTGGTCAAAGTCCCTTATTTTATAATGGGTATTGGGTATTAGTACTTTGTTTTATCAGATCCATTGTATGTGGACCATGGTCTTGTAGTAAGAAAAGCTATATAAATAACATGTAATACTTTGTCGAAGATAGCTAAGCATAGATAGAATTCATAGATTGATCATAATTTCCGTCTCGAGTCTGTGTTTTGGGGAAGGCTCCACAACTTGGTGCGTGAAGGCCTTTAAGTGTCTGCAACTGAGTGAATAGACCATCTAAAACTGGGTACATAGGTTGGATAAGTGTATATATTGAAGACATTTATTAATAAAGAATAAGTTTTGGTAGAGTATTTAGTATATTTATATGTTCATTATCTGTTGTTATATATATCGTCATGCATGCTTTTTACTGAATTATACGAAAGAATATATGTTATATCATTCTTTGTTATGTTTAATTGTTAAGTACCATTCTGTGAAGTTAATCATCAGCATGAAGTTATTCATGTATGAGAAGTTGTAGATAGATTTAAGACATAAGTGAACACACGGATGCAACAACACGGATATCCCTCTGGCTACAGAAACCTAGTTCTGCAACCTCCCATAACCACTTCAGGTGAGACTGCGATCTGCTTGTAGATCATTGCCGAAAGGGCTAGTGGTTGATGGATTTTTTGGTGCACAATACACTCTGAACCTAGGTCAAGCCCTCTTAAACCAACAAATGGTTCTGTCGTCAGGAGTAGGATCTGCATAAGCGATATGTTTTGGTGTCCTTCGAAGAAAGAAATCCAAAAGAGGGTTGAACAAAAAGAAAGAGAATTTGGAGAAAAAGAGAACATAAACCCTCTATTATCAGCTAAAGATTAGTTACAGAAGCATATCTTTGAAGAGAAATATGAAATCTTATTTGGTTCATTTCACATTGAACTGTATGAGTTGGTATCTTAGTTGACTAAGCATAAGATTTGTTTTAAAGGAGACAAACCTAAGGATAGAATCTTGAATTGACACAACGATTCAAGAATGTTAATAATAGTATCTCAAGAGATGTTGTTTTCTGGATCGATAGAATTTTGGAAGATTTTATCACTAAGTACACGATAGATGTGATTGTATCCTTTAGTGAAGCTCAACAAATATTTTTCAAAGGAGCGCAAGGTAAGTTACTAATGTCTTTTAATCTCTGGATTAAGTTTTTATTGTGTGAAAAGAGGTTTTTGAAAATGTAGTTAGATTAATGTTTGGACGAAGAGGAAATTAACCTAAACTAGGGTCTACGTGAAGTGGAAAATAATATAGAACAGATCCAAAGAATTTTATTGAGACTGACTATAGCCCCTTGTTAGGAGGATCTGAGAGTGAAGAAGAAATAAGTATCCCTACAACCCCACAACATTCCACCTCCCATCCTGAAGGCGCATCAAAGTTAGGAGTTCAGAAAAATAAGGCATCTTTGGGATTCCCCATGCATCCACCCCTCTTACGCCCCATCCTCTCCCCCATCATTCCTCTACTTCCCCACCCCATCCCCCTCCACCTAGCCCCCCAAGAGGGAAAATGACCGATGACATTAAGTTACCTATTTTTAGGCGATTGGGATCAAAGGATCTTGATCAATTATAGTCTGTTGTTGATGCAGTAAGGACAACAAGACAAATCACAAGTGACGATGTAAAGAAGGCACAACTCATCACGTCAGTGCGATAAACAGGGCTAACATGGTATATGAAATACTATGTGGCTAATCTTACTGCTTTGTTGGATTAAATTAAGAAAGCACTGGTATGAGAATACAAGACGCTAAAATGAGAATTGCAATCCTTCACGGAGCTAAAAAAAATCAAACATATAGTGTCTGAATCTGTGTTGGAGTTGGATGAATGATTCAAGGTGTTGATGGGTCAAGTAAGCTTTAATATACCCACAAAACAACATAAGGAATGGTTCATAGCTATGCTACTGCCACATTTTAGGTTACCGTTGACACATAAAAAGATTGTGACTCAAGCTAAAGCATTGGAGATTGCAATGAAGCTAGAGGTTTCGTTAATTGGGGATACTCATGTAGGATTACATCAGATTCAGAGTCAGTTAGCCAATTTGACCTTGGAATTCTAAGATCTCAAGAAAGGAAAGAAACCAGATCAGAATTATGATGTACAAAACACAAAGAAAAGGGTCATTATGAGGATCAATGCCCTGTGTTCAGGGATTATTTAGCAAGTGGAGCACCTAATCCAGTAAACTCAGGGCTGTGGTGTGAGATTTGTATAATGAGAGGCCAACATTCCTTTGAAGATTTATACCTATTATAGAAGTATGCGTAAGCCCCAAACAAACTATTTTGAAAATTTTGTAGATCAATAGACCATGATGAGAAAAATCTCAAAGTTATGACTTGATGATGGAGCGCATTGCTAATACTTATAGATTACAAACTAAAGGACATACACACAAGGAGCCAAGACAACACTCTGGTTGAGAAGTATTTCAGGATGAGGACAAGGATGAGTATGAGGAGCTGGTCAAGGACATGGCCAAATTATCTGTTATATCTATGGATAGGGAGGACACTTCGCAAGAGACTATCATAAACCAATGATAACATGTAGTAATTGTAAGTTTTTTGATAATGTGATACAAGAATGCTCCATCCTTATTGCAAGGATTTAGGAGAAATGAAAGCAACAACCTACAAGAAATATTCAAATGATGATTTTTGAGCCAAGGGAGGATGAACCGCACATCAATATTGTAACAGGAAGTGGAGCTATGACTGGAGATGATAAAGCCAATGGGAAAAAGGAAGCTCAACCTACATGCACAAGAAAAACTACTGACAAATATCTTGTATTTGATATCCTAAAGGAAAATAAATTATTCATGGAGGTGAGGTGGAGTTTCATGGATGATAGGGCCTTGACCTCTACCGTGCAATTGACTTAGAATAATAACTGCGAGATAGTACCGATTGCGATATATGATGTGGATCCAGATATATTGAAGCTTTTCTCCATACTTGCAGACTTGTAGATTGTAGGAATTGATAGACTCTTGTGCTTCTAAAGAGGTACCACAGAGTTATATGTGCACGATGAATAATATAATTAGACACAAGAATAAGTCTGGAAAGGAAATGAGTGTTAGAGCGTAGATTGGAGAATACGACATGGATCAAGTTATCCTTGATCTATGGTCATATGTCAATGTCTTGCCGAAACAAACTTGGGAATTTATGGGTAAGCCAAAGCTGCAATGATCAACAATCCAATTAAGGATGGAAAATAAACAAAATATTGTTCCTCTAGAAATATTGTCAAGTATCACAATAGACATTGATGGCCATGTGTGCACTACCACTCATTGTGAAGTGATTGAAATTGTGGATGATAGTTATCTCTATCCCACATTTCTTGGATTGGATTGAGCATTTGCTAACATGGCTATAATTAGCTTGAAGAAAAGGAAAATGATATTTGAGAACAACAATACGAGAGCTATTGTTCCATTAGATCCATTAGAGGGAGTAAGGTAACTGAACCTATCAAGGAAGAGTACATCGAGGATGAAATCGAAAACATTTATCAAATAATAGAAAATTAAGAAGAATAGATTAACCGTATTATAGATGGAAAACTGGCTTGGGAGAAAGATAGTTCCTACACTTCAGATTCAGAAGAGGAATTGGAAAACTGGTAGAACATGTTGCATGAAGTGTCTATAAGGAGATGTTCAAGGATCACTAAAGCATTGTGTTGCATGACAACTAAGGTATGTGATTTACCTTTGTATGATGGTTTCGGTAATATAAATACTTTCTTTACAGATTATGAAAGACAAGTACCCGAATGTCAGAGATTGTTAGCTATGGAACAAACACTGAGGGCCACTCCTGCTAGATGTTGGTGTACACATAAGAAGAATATACGAGATTGGAAAAAGTGTAGAAGGTTGATGTGGGTAAGGTTTGGTCAAGTAGAAACAAATCTCGTAGATTAGTATGATGATTAGACTCATCCTAAAGACCACATACAACCTTGTATCGTAGCTTGGGGAGACATTTCGCAAGAAGAATGGGTGCATGGCTTCATGCATACCCATGGGACAATTTCTCAGAATTGGTATATGGAAACAGAGCTTCGACATGGTACTGATAGCTGGGCAGAAATGGTTGATGGATTTATAATGAAATTCAGATTTTACGATGATTGTCCACATATGGATGTAGCCCTAGTTAAGAATGAGATTTTTTAAAAAGAAGTTCCAGTTATCTAGAAACCTAATTGGGTTGCGCAAATACATAATGTCATGGAATGCTATAATATCACCATGGAAGAGGATGAAGATCCTCGCAATTTTGACATCAAAGAATTAGAAGGTCATCACAAACTAAATGGGTTTGAGATAGACATGCCTGATATAATGAAGCAATTGAAGACGAAGAAGGTGAATATAGGGTCAGAGGATGAACCAAAGTATGCAATAATAGGAGATTACTAGCATGAAGACATAGTCAGCAAGATAACATATCTCTTGCATGAATTTCAAGAGTTGTTCCCCACTAAGATTTCAGATATGAAGGGCATAGTAGAGGATTTGGGAGTTATGAGGATTCCACTGAAGCCTGATGTGAAGCTTGTCAAGCAAAGACCTCATAAACTGAATCCATAGTACAAGGAGAATGTGAAAGAAGAATTCGACAAAATGTTAGCAATTGGGATAATCGAACCTGTTGAAGAGTCTGAATGGGTAAGCCCCATGGTGGTTTAGGAAAAGAAGGAAAAAAGGGAAATTAGAATTTGTGTTAACTTAAGGAAATTTAACAATGCATGCCTACATGACCCCTTCCCTACACCATTTACAAATGAAGTATGGGACACTGTGGGAGGACATGAGGCCTATTCTTTCTTAGATGGCTTTTGAAGATACCACTATATCATAATTGTGCTAGAAGATAGACATAAAATGATTTTTTCTATAGAGTGGGGCTTGTTAGCACTTGAGATTTCACCTAGGCTAAGATAGACAAACCTCAAAGCTACATCAAACCATTTCACCTCGTAGCTAGCCCTACGAGGTATGAGAAGGCTCTCTCGGGTCAAACTTGGTGGATTTTTCAATAGGATGAGTTTGACAAATTAGGAACAAGGATTTTCGGCTAGTAAATTGATAAGAGGGTTTGATTTAAAGTTTTTGGGTTTTTTGGTGGCAATTGGAGGGAGTGCAATTTCAGGGTGCGGGGATTGAGCTCAGTTTTTGCAGGTGGGTCTTTGGGGCATGGTAGGAGTTTATGCTGATGCCTTTAGCTGAAAGAGATGATCAAGGAGGAAAGAAGAGAGGCTAAAGAGGGTGAACAATGAATTCGAATCCTCTCTAGATAGTGGAAAACATAAATTTTAAACAAAATTGAAAGTTGAGCATGGCATGCATGAATTCAAACTTTATCACTTCTTTTGTTTAAATAGCAGCAAGAGATTAAGAAATGGAACACATAAAAACACTTACAATGAAAAGTAGGAAACACACCATCAACATAATAATCCAGAAGAATCCACAATGAAGTCTGCAAAACCCTGGCCTTCCTTTTCCTCAAATTGCAGAAATACAAGTCAAAAATACAATAAAGCTTCTCCCTCTAGAGTCCAACCATGAAAATGAGAAAGAGAAGGCATAATATAGAAGGTATAACTCCTTTCCCCACCTCTAGGGGTCGATCTCAGCTTCCTAGGAGCTGTTGCAACTAATTCTAAATCAATCACTAAATAATAGGCCAGCTCAACAACTTGCCTCTAAAACTTAGGAAGCCTATCCATGCACTAAATATTCACTATTTACATCCAAGAAGCTTCTAGAAGAGGTAAAGAAGAGTAAAGTATCTAATGCCATGAAATTTACACAAGAATCCATCAATTACATGCCCAAATAGTCAACCAAAGTGAAAACAGTGCTTAGCTGGCCGAACTTGGTCAAAAACTGGCAAATTTGCCTGAGTGGTCGCACCTCTGGCTCGAGTGGTCACACCTTTTAGCAGCTCTTCTTGAGGGCCTTCCCGGAGTCCAAATTAGGTGCAGGAGAGCTCGTTGGAAAGGTCTGGAAGTCTACTTTCCAACCCAACTGTAATTTCTGAATTTGAGGTATATTTGACCCCTCAAAAATCAAATCACCCAAGACTGCTTTCTGCAACTCAAAAAAGGGGCAGAAAGTCAAAATTTTCATGTATTTTGAGCTTTTGGGAGCCCAAATCTTCACAAAATTTGAAACTCTTCCATAGGCAAGTGTAATTTTGCATGAAAAATCCAACCATGTAGAGTTTTCCCCGTTCCGAGCTGTCCCCACGACTGGTCGCGTAAGGGGTGAGACCACTCGAATGGCCAAAACCTGTAAAATTCCCAAAAATGTCAAAAATGCCTCAAAATTCTCAAAATCTCTTAGGTTTGCTGCTAGGAGGAAGATAGTGAGTATCATGGTGAGTGAGCAAAGCCTCAGCCAAGATACTGAGCGGGTTGGTCTTCTTCTTCCTCTTGCGGACCTCGCTCAACCTTCTTTGGAACACCTTCATCTTCGCCTTGCAAACATGCATCCTTGCCCAGTAATGGTTTTTCATGTTCCTTAGCAACTTGTTGTTCCGATTGGCCTTAGCCAACAGCCCCTCTAAGTGTGTGTTCACTCGGATAAGCATGGCTTCCGTCTCCTTGGGCAGCAAGTCACCGGGCCTCCTACGGTTGATGACTCGATCACTTCGAATCCTCCATAGCTCATCCAACTCTTTCTCATCCTCAAGCTGTTTGTTTCGTTGCTCCAAATATGTGATTACCCATTTTTCCATCAATAATTGTGTCTGCAGCGAATGAATCTCGATGCTTTTCTCTCGGATGATATCCTTGAGCTCTGTGCTAGGAGAACCAGCATCAAGATCAATAACCGGAGCGCCAGACTCTCTCTCCTCAATCATGGGCTGCTTGCCCCTCTCTGCTACCTGTGCTACTGTCGGCAACGAGGCCCCTTCCACCTTGTGTGGAGATAACACTCGCTGATCTAATGATGATGACCAGACCCCTTCCACCTGCTGTGGAGAAAATACTCGTCGAGCTGCTGCAAACAAGGTTCTATGACCTCTCTGATATGTACACTGTAGTGGGGAAACAACATGTGTCGGCACAATAATGTCTGCCTGGCGCGATGGACCTCCCTCCTCATGAATGATCTCTGGCTCTGGCTGACCTCCCTCCTCATGAATGATCTCTGGCTCTGGCTGTGACTGTGATAGCACTGTAAAGACCTCATGAGAAATGAATTATGTGCATGAAATGCCCTGCTGCCTCAACTGATAAGAAACAACAAGCTGAATGAGACCATGATGGCACAAACTCCTATGCTGCTGAGCTGGGGACTGCCTCTGAAATATGGATGACATCCTCTGAATGTCCTGGAAGAAGTAAACCAACATATTCATCATCCTCACTCTGGTAAAGTGCATCAACATGCGAATGTGACAAGAGAAGACCTGTGAAAATATTCCCTCACATGTAAAGTACTGCATGATAAGCCTCATGATCGAAGCATACTCCGCCTGGAGGAATATGAAAGGAAAGACCCCTGACAGGTGACTCACAAATGCTGGCCTAAAATATGGCTCAAAATAAACAAAATCCAGCAATTTGCGCTTGGGCCACACCTCTCCCACATTCGGTATCCCGGTAGCCTCTGAAATCATCTCTGGATATAGTATAAAATTCACCCCTGCAAGAGTGACTTGTCCATCATGAAGGTGCAAAACAAATAAACGGGCCAACTCACTATGATGTTGAATCTGAGCAAGCCTCTCAGAGAACTGAAAACATGACTGTAACGAAAACCATTCATTGCCAAAGGACAAGCCTGCAATGCTGCCAAAGAAGTACGTTCATGTCTCCTATGGTGACCACCTTTCTTACGAAGCCTCTGCTGTACCTCCACCTCTGTAGATGATGAATGGTCATCACCTGGCTCATAACTCTCGGTGTCTGACATGGTTTTGGGAACAAGATGAGCAAGCTGAAAGATAAATAGAACTGTTGCCTCTGCCTGCAAAATGCTGAGAAGTATGCTGTTTTCAAGGGGAAAAAATCATAAGGGAAATGTTAGGGGAGGGATTTTTTTGATAAGGAATGGGAAAATATATAAAAACAGGGATTTTTAGGGATAATTCACAAAATGCTTACATATCATCTCATCTTTCAGGAAATCATTTGCAACGAAATACTTTTATTAGGATTTTATCATAAGGGAAACCATGTATGATAGTGACCGACAGAAAGAACATATCTTATGACAGGGGTATGGGACAACATTGTTCATTTGAGTTTTTGTCCGTTAATGAAGCAAACTCTGTTATTTGAAAGGGACTCACATACATTTGGTCATAGGGGAAGGAGGACTTCATTCATATTTTTGTCAAAAGGAGAAAAAGGGATTTCATTCTTCAAAAGGGAATGAGAAAAAGGAAAACAGGGTTTGGTGTTGGGAAGCACAACAACATTATTTTGTAGACCATAACCACAGCAATATGTCCATTCTGAATATATACACAGCTGCATTCTTTAATGTTTCTTTTTATAAATATCATAACAGCAGCCTGCCTCTTTTTTTTTTATACCCAACAATATCTCTTTTTTTCATATTTGGGTCATTTTGGCATTTTATTGTTATTTTTCTTTTCACATAAT
>APFE031301431.1:0-14680 GCA_000404065.3 Pinus taeda
AGACCTGCATAAAACTGATGTGCAATAACAAAGCCATGGAAGGTTTGCAGGAGTTAATAAACAAATGAACTAGCAAAGAGAATGCCCCTGATGGACATTGGGTGGTAATAAAAATTGGCAAACATAAGGTGAGAATAGGGCGAGAGATGAGACTCACCGTGCAAATCCAAGATTATGAGATGGACCAGGTCATTTTGGATCTAAGTTCTAATGTGAACATTTTTCCAATGTAAACATGGGAAAGAATGGGGATACCTGTGTTGCAGTGGTCTCCAATTCAGCTCAAAATGGAGAACTAGTAGAAGATCATGCCTATGGGATGATTATATGGAGCCACAGTTGATATAGAAAGTGAGAGCATGGCGACTGAATTTGAGGTGATAAAGATCGTCGATGATAGTAATCCATACCTTGTGCTCTGGTGAATTCATTGAACCATTGACATGAATGCGGTTATCAATTTGTAGAAGAGGACAATGTCATTTGAAAGGAAATCGCTTTGAGTTGTAGTTTCGTTGGACCTTGCAGAAGGAGCGCGCTACACTGAACCAATCCGTGATTATGAAGAAAGTGAGGATGAACTAGACCTGATCTATAAAATAGCAACATGAGACTAGGACTAGATCAATCCAACAAAAAATGGATGGATTTCACGGGACCAGGAGGGTTCATGCACCTATCATTCAGATGAAGAGTTGAAACATTGGCAGGATTGTCTGCATGAAGTATCCACGTTGTGATGCAATATGATGATGAAATCGTTGCGCTGTGTTTCATTAGAGGTTAGGAATTTACCTTATTATGATAGTTTAGCTGATGTGGATAATTTTTTGGATGAATTTAATCGTCAATTACATGAGGATCACCACTTACAAGCATTGGATTTGGCACCGCATGCTACGCGTGTATGATGGTGGTATATGCAGAAGGATAACTTTGATGGATGGTTGGATTACAGAAGAATTATGAGGTTACAATTTGGGCTCCTTAACACTACATTGACTGAGAAATATAGGAGAAAGCATGATCTGTGCAATCATCTAGCAAAGTGGACTAAAGCCTGGGAGATAAAACTACAACTGGAGTGGGTACACCTATTCTTCCATACTTTGGACACAATTCCCATGAATTGGTATCTAGAAATGAAGCTTTTCCATGGCATCGTGAAGTGGGATATTGTTGACCTTATGTTTTGAAGATGGCTTGGCCAGTATTGATAAAGCCCTATAGAATATTAAGGCAGTTATCTTCATAATGCCACAAGAACCTATGGAGTGGGTCCAACCAGACCAGAGTACCCAACTACACAATGTGTTGGAATTCTATAATGTGACCATTGAAGAGGAGGATGATGATCTAAGAAATATTAATATTCCAAAGGTAGAAGGGCATCGCGAAGTTGAGGGACCACAAATAGACGATTTGGACATCACTGCGCTATTGAAAACAAAGCAATTAAACATTGGGATTGAAGTAGAACTGAAGTTTTCCAAGATTGGAGATTATTGGGACGACACTACTATGGATAAGGTTTCTAGGTTACCCTGTGAATATCAGGATCTGTTTCGTACCAATTTTTCATATTTGAAGGGAATAATTGGTGATTTGGGCATTATGATTATTAGTCTTAAGCTGGACATGAAGCCTATCAAGAAAATATTATATCTTCTTCATCGTAAATACAAGGAAAAGGTTTTCCAAGAGTTAGATAAGATGCTGGAAGAAGGCATCATAGAGCCCATTGAAGAATCTGATTAGGTGAGCCCGATGGTTGTTCAGGACAAGAAGAAGAAGGTTGAGATAAGGATTTGTGTAGATCTGCAGAAGCTTAATGATGCGTGTGTCCATGACCCATCCATGTTTTTAGATATGAAGTGTTGGACAATGTTGGAGGGTAGGAGGCCTACTCATTTACTAATGGGTTCTCTGGATACCATCAGATTAAGATCACGCTTGAGGATAGGAACAAAATAACCTTGTGATAGAATGGGGTTGTTTTCAATACACTATAATGCTATTTGGACTCAAGAATGCACCTGCGATATTGTCTCACATAGTCATCGCAGTGTTCAATGAGTTCATTCATAAGTTCTTGGAAGTGTACTTTGATGACTGTGTTATGCTCCTATACTAATAGGTGTCATATTTCATGATTGACTTAATGAGCTCTGTAATATGTTCATACCTTTCCTTTTTGCAAAGGTTTTCCATATTTTCAAAAAATAAAAAAATTAAAAAATGTAAAGAGGGTATACCCTAAAAGAAAAATCAAAGGGTAAAAAGAATAAAGCTGGTCAAAAAAGTGAAAGAAATGAACCCCAAACTAAAAAGACGAGGAAAGTGTGCAAGTCTAAATGCCACTACTATTTCATTTTCTGTAATAAGCAATTGTGTGTAGCTTGTTAACTTTTTCCACAATTGATGAAGAGTCAAACAGCTCAAACTTGGCAGATAAGTAGACAGGTAGAGTAAATAAAAAGGAGCTCAACAGTTTAATCTTAGCCCTTGGATGTAATAAGTGTAGACTTAGGTAGGCTTGCCATGTAAAAGAAAAGGATGATTTGATAAGGGTTTGCCAGTCTAAGTGCACCCAAATAAAGAAGAAAAAATGTTAGGCTAAGTAGGTAGGGTAGGTAGATGGTGTTGCAGAGTGATAATTGTGATGAAATGTTTCTGAATGTGTTGATTTTTACTTTTTTTTTTTTTTTTAGGTAAAGATGGAGCTTCTCTGTTTTCTATTAATATATCAGAAAAATTACAGCAAAATTAGTGGACCTACAACCCGCCCACCAAGGGGAAACCGGGCATAGGTGCCACCGAAAGTTTTTTCACACCATACCAGAAAAAATAGTCCCTGAGCCTCTTTTTCCTAGCTAGATAAACCTTACAGTCCATTCCAAATCTACTAGTGTAGTAAGTCATGAAAAAACTAGTCACTGTCAAAGGAAAAAGCTGTCTAAATATCTAAAAATCGCAGAATCGACATCTAGAAGACAAGGACCAGAGTTACCCAACAGCATTTGCCAAGATGGGTGAATCCTCCCTAGAACTCTTCTGAAGACTGGCCTGAAGCATCTGATGAATCTCTTCCATCTGCTTCCCTTGCATGTCCATAGAGATTTGCAGAACTCGAAGATCACGATGCAGATTCGGAATTTCCTGAGTCATTTCCGCCATTTCTAATGCCACCTGCTCTAAGGCTTTGGCCAGCAACCTTTTCATAACCCAGTATATATGAAGGGACTACTTTAACAAAGTCATCCTTCCTCTTGTGTTTCCAGGGTCCTGAACCAGCACCTCCCAATCTTCCATTTCCGACTCCGATTGAGCCTGAATCGCCTTGTCCTCCATATTCTGAATAATACGACAGATCCTCAGGCTAGTGTTCTGCATGTAGGCCCTTTCGGCGCGCTGAATCTTATGTTCCACAGTTCGTCTGGCTTTTCTGTCAGGACGCCTACTGGACTCTGGATTATCCTTATTCCTGCCACGAGAATTGCCCGGACTGGGGTCCGAACCACCGAAGGGAGCATGCCCGCAATTTTCCAGATTAACTCGCCTGCGACGACCACGCGTCGGGATTCTTCGACCACGACGGCTCCTATGACTAACCCCAATAGCATACCTTTCCCACTCGTCTGCATTCATACCCAGACTGTCACTGTCGGCTTCAACAGAGGTGTCCAGGACCTCCAAAACATCTTCCAGAATTTCCTCCTTCGCAATGCCCTTGTCCTTCGTTGCAGTCACTCTGGACCGCGCCTCTTCCTGCTCTCTGCCAAGTCTGGCTCTCTTCCTCGTTTCCATTTTGACTCGCACCGAATGTTGCACAGAATGCACACAGGGAATCGCCAAGGAACAAGGAGCGCCTTCCGCACTGGTGTTGTAAATGGAAATGATCTGGTGGTGAGGGCAATGCGAACGGGTATTTAAGGAGACCGAGCTCCAATACCAGCTATCCATCCTTCTGAAAAAATCTTGCCAGTTGTTTCCTAAAGCATGGCAGTTCCCTACCACCGTCCTTTTAATCCTATTACTAATTTCATTCTCTGACATGTACTCTCCCTTACTTCGCCAAATTCGTGCCACCATTGAGTTGAGGAAAGGCCGGGAATTCTCCTCAGATCTCGTGTCTAGTTGATGAGATCGCCCACGTCTGTTGCCTATCGCATCGCTCTGAGTTTCCTGACGATCCCTAGCCATCTGACCTAGCTTGTGTCTTTTCCCAAGGCTCCGCACGAGCGGTATCCTTCTTCCAGCGTTCCTGATCATTATTAACCTTCATGGGGGAGACGCAGCATGTCCCTCTGGCCTTCCACCTCATCATTCTCCACTTCGCTAACTGAAGCTTGGTCATGATCCGCTTTAATGATGGATGCCAGGTCAGACCACTCCTGATGCCCGCTTACCTCTCTCCATTGGGTATCCACCGAGCTACCATGGCCTCTGCATCCCCAATTCGCCAGGTAGTCTGCAGCCTGGTTCCCTTTACGCCTCACATGACTGATCACTGCATACTCAATGCGAGGTAAGAGACCAGCTATTTCTTGAACAATCCCTGATGAACGCCAACTGTTCGAAACTTTGTCCCAGTTCCTACCATTGCAGAGTTTTTTCAACATTTCTACCGCAATTTGAGAATCTCCCGTGATTTCCAGGTTGGAATAACCATTTCTGACCGCAATTTGAAGACCTTGGTGCAGAGCCCAAAATTCTGCTTCATTGTTAGTCATTTCCCCCCCCCATTCAGCATAAATCCAACGAACCTGGTTATTACTGTCTCTGAAAATACCTCCGAAGCCAGCGTCGCCCGGATTCCCTTTTGAGGCGCCATCAAAATTCAATTTTATGAAATTATCTTTCGGATAATAGAATTTATCCGGGTTGTTATTTCTCATCGTATGGGGGACATTTTGCTTATGAAATACCATTTCAAATTTTAAATTTAGTCGATTCAAGATTTCTTCTTCCATCGGATTGGCTTTCCAATCTTCTCCATCCCATTTATCAGCAAGGATTGTTTCACGGAGGAGCTGAATAGATTTGCCCCAAACGGCTTCCGATTCCATGGCAGAGTTTTGAAATATCCTGCGGTTCCTCTCCTTCCAAATCATCCAGAGGGAGAATCCAGAGATGAGGTCCCAGGCGCGCCGAACAACTTGACATTGAAATGTTTTTGTATTCCATTGAAAGACAACATCCTTGAACACACCAGGAGCGTTTTCAGACTTCCCAAAGGTTCTTTTGGCTCTTATCCACAGGGACTTAGCAAACGGGCAGTGGAGAAGCAGATGGTCTCTGGTTTCTTCCTCCAATTTACACAGGCAGCATCTCGAGGGTCCTATAAAACCTTTCTTTTGAATTCGGTCCCAGGTGAGGATTTTGTTTTTTGAAGCCAGCCAAATGAATATGAAACTTTAGGCCACCAGTTCCTTTCCCAGATTATTCTCCAGTCCGGGGTTGAGTCAATATCAAGCTGCTCTGAGGTGAGAAAGTAGGCTTCCTTTGTAGAGAAAGAGCCCTTTATGGAGTTTCCCCATCTGAGAATATCACTGCCAGTGCGGGTTCTAATCTTGCGAAACGCCACCTCTTTCTTGAAAATAGTTTTCTGCTCCGGGCTAAACTCCCCTTCCCAATCCTCCAGATCCTTCCAAGTCCTCCATTTCTCATCTGTGGGGTTTGCTTTCCAGTAATCTCTGACTAAAGGTATGTTTCTTCCAATTCTGTCATAAACCTGCTGAAGGGTTTGTATGGAGCTCAACCGATCCTTCTGTTGCCATTTATCCTCCCAGAAGTGGGCTTCCTCTCCACCTCTAATTTCCTAGAAGGTATGTTGCTCTACCAACTCCCTGTTCAACCGAGCCAAGTCCCAGACCGAAGAGCCTCTAGGAGTATTCTTTTGCTGAAGGATTTCTACTGTTGACTCAGGCATACTGTATTTAGCTCTCCATATAGTTTTCCACAGGTCATTGCCTCGCCCAAGCCATCTCCACCAGAGCTTAGCTCCTAGGACTTTATTGAGAGTCTCAGGGTCACAAAGTCCCAGACCCCCTTTCTCTTTTCTTTCCGTTAATTGACCCCAGGAAACTAGAGCCCATTTCTTCTTCTGATCCACTCCTCTCCATATAAAATTCCTTATAATCTCCCTAATCTTTGCACAAATGCCTATAGGAGCTGTCATTATTGAAAGAGGATAAACAGGTATAGCTTGAAGGACAGATTTAGCTAAAACTATTCGACTAGATATGTTTAGAGATCTGAAAGCCCAATTTGCCACCTTATTGCTCAACTTATCCAGAATTCCTTGCCAATTCTTCATTTTTTTGGCTGAAAAGTCCAAAATGTTGCCCAGATATTTGGTTGGAAGCTCCCCCTGCCTAAAACCCAAGAGTCTTGTGAGGTGCACTTTGACCTGCTCCACAGAGTTGAAAATAAAAACCCGGGACTTGTCTTTGTTTATTTCCAAGCCAGAAGCCTCCACAAAGATATCCAAAATTTTTCGAAGATGTTTTACCTCTTTAACCGTTGGTTCACCGAACAACATAATATCATCAACAAATTGTTGGTGAGTGAGACAGAGGTTATGACCCCAAAGCTTAAGACCTTTGATTTTACCTGATTCTCTTTCTCTCTTAATAAATCGTCCCAGTCCTTCGGCAGCAAGAATAAACAGGAAGGGGGATAGAGGGTCCCCCTGACGGAGACCTCTGGAGGCCGAGAAAGGTTTCGAGGGAATTCCATTCACCGGAATGGAGAAAATAGGGGATGAAATCAGATTGTGAATCCAATCAATCCATCTCCTGCAGAAACCAAAGCTTTCTAGAACCTTGCTCAAATAATTCCAGTTTAAGCGATCATAAGCTTTTGACAGGTCCAGTTTAATCATCATCCCTTTTTGGTGCTTAGATTTTAAAGAGTGAAGGACTTCTTGCGTTACCACCAGACCATCCAGAATCTGCCTTCCCTCAACAAAGCCTGTTTGTTCAGCCGAAATTAACTTGTCCAGCATAGGTTTTAGCCTTTTCGCCATCATAGCAGTTATAATCTTGTAAATAACATTACACAATGCTATGGGCCTAAAGCCATTAGGATCTTCCCGGTTGTCAGTCTTAGGAATTAACGCATAGAAGGTGGAGTTAAGAGCAGGCCAAACCTTTTGATTCATCCTGGATTCTTCCACCACTTCTAGAATCTCTTTTCCCAGGAAGTGCCAGCCTGCTTGGTAAAAGTCAACAGTAAACCCATCAGGGCCAGGAGCAGTACCTTTTTTCATTGCTTTTACCGTTTCCTCAATCTCTTCAAAGGTGGCAGCCCTCATAAGCGCTTTATTTTGATCTTCAGAGACTAAACACGGGATGGCAGAGCAGATCTCCTGAATTGCCTGCATTCTATCAGTTTGAGGTTCCTTTAGTATTTCCTTGTGGTGATCAATCAAGACTTGTTCAATTTCCGCCTGCTCCAGCACTCTATTTCCATTCCTATCTTGGATTGATAAAATCCTATTACTCTGTCTATGCTTAATCATAGCTTGATGAAAGAACTTAGTGTTTCTTTCTCCCTCCCTTAGCCATTTTATTCTCGATTTCTGACGCCACAGGATTTCCTCTTGCTTCCTTCTTTCTTCAAGTTGTCCCAGAATTGAACCTTCCTTACTAATGCTTTCCTCTGTTCTGCCTTCCAAAATCATTTTCTGTTGTATAGATTCCATTTCTTTTTCCAGCTTTTGTTTGTCCTCTAGAATATTATCGAACTCCTGTTTATTCCAATTTTTAATTTTCTCTTTTAGCTCTTTAAGTTTAAGCTGAAACAAGCGCATTTTCCCTCTACACTAAATCGTGCTTTGGCACCACCATTCTTCCAATTTTTTGATAAATGAGGGATCTCTTAGCCAGAAGGATTCAAACCGAAAGGGTCGTTTTCCTTTGTGAACTTTGATGTCCACTTCAAGTTTGATTGGCCAGTGGTCTGACCCCAGCGAGGGCAAGACCTGGGCTTCAACAAAAATATCTTTGTTCATGATACTTTCTGAAACAAGGAAGCGATCAAGCCTAGAGGCAACCAGATTCTTTCCTCCTCTCCTGTTATTCCAGGTAAAAATCCCATTTATAGTCTGAATATCTACAAGTCTGAGATCCTCAATCAAAGCATTGAATCTTCCCATCAGGCTATCAGATTTCCTGATCCCACCTTTCTTTTCCTCCAGAGATCTTATTAGATTAAAATCACCCCCAATTATCCAGTCCACATTTGAATATAACCTACGAATGCTTTGTATATTATTGAGGAAATTTTCTTTTTCGCCAGGAGAGGAAGGACCATACACTCCTGAAACAACAACCTGCTCTCTCGTTCCAGCTATTCTACCAAGGCCAGTAAGGATTCCACGCATACTGGTCCAACTATCTAAGATAATATCATCCGGGTTCCACAAGATTGCAATACCCCCTGCAGATCCAATGGCATCCTGTCCCATAACTTCATAGTGCACTCTCGACCAGTCTATAAGCTTTTCAATCTGTTGAACCGAAATTTTGGTCTCCTGCAGAATCATTACGCTTAGCTTTTCTTTTTTTAACTTTTCCTTTAAGTACCTCTGTTTGCCCTTACTATTCAGGCCCCTAATATTCCAGCTGATCACAATCATTTAAAACTTATGGAGAGAGGGAAAGAATACCTCCGACAGAGGTATCACTTTGCCTGAGTTAATCAAGGTTTCTCCTACCGTCTGAATAGTTTCAATCATCGGTTTTCTTCCTCTCTTCCTGCTATTTTTTCCAGAGCCATCCATTCCCGTTTGACCAGTCCCTTGGTCAGGTCCTATCATCATCTGCTTCTCTACATTCTGCCCTTTTTTTTCTCTGTACTTCTGGAATACTTCCTTGTACAATTGTTTTTGTTGCTCAGGTATAAATCTACTATCTAAATATTTCCATTCTTGGATTAACTGTTTTAGGATTCTTTCTTCCTCAATCTCCCCAGCAGTTTGATTTTCCACCTCCATCGGGGTTTGTACTACCAGGTCTTCCTCGTTTCCTTCCTGCTATTTTCCAGAACTGTCTCCTGGGTTTTCTATCTTCTCTTTACTTACTCCTGAAGTGTCCATTGGCGATTTCTCTGGGTCCTCATCATCCTCCAGATTAACTTCATACTCTTCATCTTCCTTCCGGAGAGCCTGAAACTTATTTTGGCTGATAAAGCTACCCTCCTTTTCTTGTGGGCGAGGTTTAGTTTTTTCTTGGTTTTGTCTCCTTCTTCTGGTAACCTGTTGGAAACCTTTTTCTGTCTCTTCTATTTTCCCCGTAGTTTTCTGTTGCTCCTCTTGGCTTCTTCTCTGTTCATCCTCTTTGCTCAGTGGGCATTGTCTAACAAGGTGCCCATATTCATGACATTTCCGGCATATGAAAGGGATATGTTCATAATCAACTGGTTGCTCCCATACTTCATCGTGATATTCTACCTCCACATGGTCTGGGAGTGGTTCAGCAAGGTTCACATACACACAGATCCTTGCACAGGAGTTGTACTTGCCTCTACGGGTAGCTTCTGCCGCTTTGACAAAACTTCCAATCGAGTTCCCTATTCCTTCAAGAATTTCCGGGTCCCAGAATTCATCAAGTAACCCAAACAGCCGAACCCAGAGAGGGGCTTCCAGCAGCTTTTCCTTCTCTGGGTTATATCTTTCCTCCCAAAATTTCATAAATAATCCCGCATTATTCATAAAATACGGCCTTCCTTCAAAGATCCTGTTTCTGTCCTCCAGGTTAGTAAAGATAGCTGTGAAAAACCCTTGGGCTCCCAGTTTTAGATCAATGTGCCCTCTTGGTTTCCATTTTTGCTCAATCCATCTATATAGCTCCTTCTCTGGTGGCCAGTACCCTATAAATTTGCAAATCAGGGCATGGTCTTTCATGTAGCTGTTGTATTCCTCCAACTTGTTATTGGGGATAACATATCTGGGCCTCTTCTGAGCATGAGGGAGACACTGTCCTTTCATTCTTTTCTGCCAAAGATTACCCATGACAGGAGCATTGTTTTCCTGGTGATTCTGCTGAAATCCACTCATGCTAGTCTCTCCTGTCACGACATTATTAAAGGAGGGGATCTCTCCCCTCCCCGAGGTGTTTTCCATTCCCTCTCAGCCCCTATCAGACAAATAGTTCTGGCAAAATCAGAGAAGATGCCACTTACCTGATTGACTGAGCTCCTGCTGCGCTAACCCTGTCCCGATCTGTTTGCTGTCCTGTTCTCTCCCTCCTGCAGCGCTGGCCTGCACCGTCAGCGAGACTTCCTCCTGCATAAACCCTAGCAGATGCCCGCTCCCGTCCCTGAGATTCTTTCAGATCGAATCTCCTCTTCATTTACTTTTAATACAATCGTGTTGATTTTTACTTTTATCACAAAGTGAAAGTCAAATATTTTACTTGATGTAGTTCAAGCAAGGCAAGGTTAAATAACTAACTTCCATTTACATATTCCCTAGAGATTTCACTAATTTCCCCTAAGTATTAAGGTCTTTGAAAATCAAATGGGCTCAGAGCATTTCTCTGACTCTTGGAGGGACTAGGCCCTCAGCCCAATGATCTAAAAGCCTAAGTACTCATAAATCTCATTCATTACATTTCATAAAAGTTTGCCTAAGTGAAAAAACCTATTTTACATAGGAAATACATAATATCACTTCAAAACCCCCTTTAGCCTAAGTTTCTATGTGAATGCTTAACATAGGCTTAGTGCTTATTTCATTATGTTTCATATTAACTAGTAACACATAATATATAACTCCCATATAAATTTTAACCCTTCCCCATATTATGTAAATATATTAAAACCCCCACACTTTATATAATTCTTGCCCCGATGGTATATAACCATTATATAACTTAATAAGGATTGATAAACTTATCGGAAGTTTGTTAAGAACCTTCCCTTCTCCACAAAAAATGGGATTAATTAACCATCCGGGTTAGTTAATAACCATTACCCCAACCAATTGTGATGCGCCCGATATGATTAAATCATCATTAAATATATTGGGCCTGCTGCATTAACTCCCCGCCATTTCCAGCACCCGCCAGCTATCCGATCTCCACCTTTTCATTCGACGATTGACGATCATATCGCGACCCACCTGGTGACCGCACTTTAACTCATGATCACCAGGCGGTTTTCCACCGTACCCTCGCCATGCGTCACCTACTCCATATGCTCGCTCGCCCCCAACCCGATACCACTTGACCCCAAAAGCAGTGGGGTAAACCGCTTACCACCCTCCGCGTAGCGACAAAACGTCCCATCACGGTGATGTCATCTGTCCAATAAATGTCAAAAAAAAATCTCGCCAACCCAAATTTCGTTAAAAGAATGATAAAACATCATTTTCACTGTAATGCATTGCGTCGAGTTTCCATGAAAATTAATGACCGAATCCACTGTTCTAGCTTTTCAACCACCACCTGACCAACAAGACTATGGTACGAGCTTTGCAGCCTGTCAACCAACCTACCATTGTATGTTTTCTTCCTTAATCTAGGCATTTATCCATTTTTGCCCTAAAACCCTGCAATTTCGGTTTTCCATTGGGACTTCTGCCACATAAAGCCAAATTCAAGGTAAAAATAGTTTGTAATTGCCATAAAGAGACCTCAAACCAACTGTTTATTCCATTTTTCCCACAAGAAGTCTGAATTCTAGTTTGAATACACAAGAACCAAATATGGAATCTCCCATAGCCCTGAATGTCACACCCATGAATGCACCCCATAAAGACTTAGATTATTTACCCCTGGCCGACAAAGATTTCCAGATAAAATACCTATCTTGTGATGGTAACCATATTAAAATATTCCCATATATTTCCTCCCCATCTATGTCATGCCCATGAACGCGCCCCATAAAGACTTAGATTATTGACCCGTCGCCGATAAATATTTCCAGATAAATGACCTATCTAGTGATGGTAACCATCTTAAAATCTTTTTCCAAATCATAGATAGTCATCTGAATAATTCTAACTTTTTTAGACTGTGGGAACCCAATCTTCCCACGTATTTCCTCCCCTCAATTCATGTTTTCCCTGATATCATTCATCAATGCTGTGCCAACAATGACCCTATCCATAGAGCAGTTATGCCCCCATCCCAAACTATTCTTTTTCCCATAACTGCTAAGTCCATTAATGAAATGATATAGTTCCATTCCACTCAGCCCCTTGGTCCTCTCTCCCTAGGATATCTACTCGAAAAAGCTCCTCAGTTGCCCAAATCAGAGATAACCCGCATTGCTCAGATGTTTATGTTACCAAACTACCAACCCACTGCCCCACCTCCCTATCTGCAGACCTTTTTCACTGAAACTAGTAGACTTATTGTTGACATGATATCCATGATAATGGGATTTAATACCATTCAATATGTTGATGATATTACTCTAGTTTTGTTGTCAATATTTACTCCTTGACAACCCCTACTATCAAGTATGACTATGCCACTTTCATTGCCAATAAAATCCATGATCAATTCATGAGTTTGGATAGGGAAGGAGTTTTCAAATACACATCTTTTATATAACATTTTTTGTTATATCATCAGCCAAACAGCTTTCCTTTCCCTATCAGGAAATTGGACGCAAAAGGAAATCGAAGGTTTGTGATCTTTTGGGCCTCAATATTTCATAAAATTCTAGAGTCTCCTTATACCTATAATGAATTCATTGATTGGTTTGTACATCCAGCATCTAATCTGTTGATGGGAGTTCCCCCTCCTAGACTCACTGATGAGATGAAGAAGATTCTTCAACTTTCCACGCAGTACAGGATAGGTGACTGGTACCTGTAGCAAAATTACACAGAAATCAGAATGTACGGGTGTGAACTTTCCCCTTTCAAGGTGCCTAAATATGTGCCCATGAGATTGTTTTCCCTAGAGTATTTTAGACAAATCATAAATGCAGACTTAGTCCATTTTTATGCTGCCAAGAAGAAGGCTCAGTTAAGAATAAAGAACCACAGTTATGCTCTTGTAAACTACGACAGTATTGTCAAAGTTTTAGCAGGATTGGAAGGAATATCCTTCTAAATTATGTCCATCAGCTCATTCCCTACTCGGATTTGAGGTGTTTCCACCCTCCTTCTCTTCCTCTCCCTTATTACTATAGCCTTATGAAGTGGGTTGTAGAACACATCTAAACAAGGAAGTTCAGTTACCTTTAGGATAATTTCTAATGTGGGCAATGCAAGAATGATTTGTGTATGTTGTGAACTTTTCCCTTTCTCAACCATCGACTTAGACTCTATAGTTTTCTAAGTTTGTAGAGGAGTTTGATATTTTGTGATTTCTTTGGCATCTATTGTCTTAGGAGTATATTGTAGCCTTTTATTAAATTTATCCCATTATTGCTCCAAATTGTTCCTTTTGACTTCGGGACCAATATCATTAGTTAGGTCGCTTATGACGTGTTTCTCGACAGACCTTCTGCTCGCTTCCACTGTATTCTCTGTGTCCTACACTTTCCCTGTATTCTATGTTTTCCTTGTATCCACTTGAGACTCTATGCGATAATTTGGTCCCTCATTGTTGATAGTTACATTGGAAGTAGGTTTGTCCTCAGCCCTTAACAAATTCAATGGAATTGTTTCGAGCCTTTGACTTCCGAGTTCCTGAAACTTCTTAAAATTATCATGACTCAAATTATCCTTTGCCCATTCCAATGCTTGTTTGAATGATTAAGCTAATTGTCAAAGATCCTAATAATCATTAGCCTCATTGTTAAAGGGATTAATCTTTACTGCAATAATATTATGTGCTATTTTGTTTGGATCAAATTGCCTCAGTATGGAGCATGAGGCTTTCTAGGCTTAGTGATTCCTTGGTTGCATGGTTGAAATTTTCTAATGAAAAAGAACAAAATTGAATGGGAAAGGATGGCCATAATGACTTTTTGTTATCTTTTATGGTCTTGGTTAGGTCTTTTCCCACAGTCTAGTGAGCCATTTCTCTTACTAGTGTCTTGTCAGAGACATACAAAGGGAGCACATGCGGGTTCCCTGTAATACCAAAATCTCCTATATATGTAAACCATTCTTCAGCAAAATAATTGCCTACTACGGAAGGTTTGTAGTAGCTTTTTTAGAAACCATGGGGAATTTCTTATTAAAAATAAATTGATGTAATGGTAAAATGAGACCATGACATATTTTATAAAAATGGGGTATATAATGGGATTCCCAAATCTATTTGTGGTTGAGATGGATGGGGTAGGGGTCTTGCAAAGTCCATTTCCAACCCCTGATTGGAAATTTAGTATAGAAATAGATGACATCCATGATATACGCAATGAAATAAAATGGAGGAAGGTTTCCTATGGAGGTGGATCTCTTTTGACAGTACTCAGAAATAGCAGTAGTTGGGTTATCAAATAGGATAGTGTGCCAATTCATTATGTGGGAATTGACAGAAGCATTAATTAAAGGAATCCATTCTATGGAAAACTTGGTATTATTAGGTAAGCCATATAACCTACATAACATAGAAGTTGCATTGTTATAGGGGTTTTCCAAAGAATCTACGAGATACATGCTCATTTTATCATATTTGAACTTTTTCTCTAGGACCCTGCAACCGTGGATCATCTCGAAAGGTTCTTCAATTTTCTTCAGTTCTTCATCTTCGAAGGACCCCATTAG